>JBBPRS010000307.1:0-25113 GCA_038093155.1 Boletus huronensis
CAGTTGTACTCGTGAATCCCAGCCCACCGTTCAATACGACGGTGCTGCTGGACAACTTCTACGGCAGGGAGTTCAACTCACTGAACGATATCAAGGTGCTGCCTGGCACTGATATCATATTTTTCACAGACCCCCCGTAAGTTCTCTGTTGATTATGGTGAGTAAGAAATCTGACTGAATCATGTAGATACGGCTGGCTGAATAAATTCCGTCCCAAACCGATGTCACCTTCTCAGGTATACCGCTTCGATCCGTCGACTGGTCAAGTCCGAGTTGTCGCAGACCAATTTGTAGCCCCGAATGGCATCGCCTTTACCTCTGACGGCAAAACTGCATTCGTGTAAGCAGGACACAAATATCTCCGTTGGATCCGCAGCCAGGATTTACAAACAAATTTTCAGGACTGACACGGGTGAGGTCGGTGGTCTGTTTGGAAACAATCAGACGTATTCCGCTACGATGTAAGTTCCCTTGGACTCGGTTGTTCTCGGTCGTCCTCACTCTGCGCTACAACAGCTACCAGTATGACGTCGATCCAGTGACGCAGTCGTTCGAAGACCGTCGTGTCTTTGCTTACAGTGATTCTGGCATCCCGGACGGAATTCAACTTGACACGAACGGTAACGTGTTTTCGGGGTGCGGTGATGGAACACACGTATGGAACTCCGAGGGCACTCTGACCGGAAAATTCTTCTTAAACAGCACGAACCCTGAGATGATATTTACAAAGTCTGGTCTTGTCATCTTCAATGAGGAGAGGATATATCTAGCCAAAATCCAGGTGCAGGGCATCGACCTGGCTGCATACTAATTGGAGATCAGGCCTACACGCTGCTATACTTTGGAATGTCTCGTCGAGTGAATATGGTATATAACGCGGGGGTTTCGACCCACGTTGAGAAAACACGTGTACGTTTTTGTACTTGGCCCGGAATTCCTACCACAAGGCGTGCCATTTTGGAAGACCACCAACACGTGTGCACAGGAATTGATAGGACCCATTTAACTTGCCGGGGAATGTTGTACCTGAGTTCCCCCTGGCAGACATAGATATCAATAGGCCTTGGGGCCACGCATGTGGGGTGCAGCAATGTACGCCTCTCCAAGTGGTCATCGTACGCCAGAGAGATCAAGACAGCGATCACGAACGCACAGCGATCCAGGACACTCGTATGTGACCCCGCCATACACCATCCAGTGGCCAGCGCCGGCGCGCCAGACGACCGAGTCCATGGGGATGTCTGCTGGTTCGCCGTACGGGCAGCAATCTCAACCTCCCTCTCGTAGCTCGTCCGTCGAGCACATTGGAGACCCGTTCGTCCCCCATCCCGGGTCACTTCTCGCACAGCACCACGAAATAATATCCAACTCCCCGGGCGCAACGAGTTCATCGACGCCGGTTTCCCCCCGATCACCGTCTCCCCAGCGCTCCGGACACCAACGAAGCTCATCTAGGCAAGGAAGCATTAAGGCGCCACAGGGACCTGGACCTCTTATCAAGGATATCCCTCAACCGCCACGTACGTCGCTCAACGTTCCCACCGCAGTCCCATCGGCGGGCTGGGGACAAGGCGTCCAGGTCCAATCTCAGAACCCACCCACGCCAAAGCCATTCCAGAGCGCGGGAATGCAACGCCAGGGATCGTACCACAGCATCTATCAACAGCCATCCGCGAGCGTGTACCAGAATACGAGCGCGCCGCACCTTTCGCCGCATCATTCTGGACACCACCCTAGCACCTCGCATCACGTTGTCCACCATCGTTCTCGGTCCCGACCCCCAAGCGCTGCATCGCATCGGTATGCGTCGAATATCACACAGCCCGTATATGGTCACGGAAGCTCCGCGACATTGAATGCCTCGCGCATCTCGCTGAACGGTGGCGTTCCTTCTCAAAGGAGTCACCATGCAACATCGCCGCCTCCTGGCATGTCCACCTCATATCATCCAGGTACCGGGCCTATCCACATGCCCTCGGGATCATCTCAAAGATCGCGGTCGCATACACGTGTTCCTCCGTCCAGCACACATGGAACCACTACGACGGCACAGTCGGTCCACAAAGTGAAGGAAACCCCGCCGGATCCCCCAACACCCATGCTCGCCGCAAACGAGATCCACCGCACCACGCAACGACCAGCTCTGCCCGCAAACTATGACGGTCAGACGCAGACGCGTTATACCAATATGCTTCTCGCACTGGACGATATCTCGCCACTCTTTAACATTCTCGCCTCGTTCTTCACCTGGATCTTGCTTGCCGGATTCTTGCTCTTCCCAGGCACTTTTGCGTCATGGAAGACTGCGCCAGCGGGAACCCCCCAAAGTGATATTCTGAGCGTGATCAATAACGTTTCATTGTAAGCCCATTCTTCAGTTGATGTCACGTTCTTTAACCTTGGCATGAGTAAAGGTATGTCATCGCATGGATTTGCACAGCTATTGGAGCATGTGGAATGATCTGGTTGTGGTGGAGATGGCAGAGAAATTATGTCTGGGTCACTAACCGCGTCTTCATGTGAGTGATACACCGTTGGGAAGGTGGTTTCTCCTCACGTTTTCAACCCACAAGCCCTGGATGCCTTAACTCCATTGCCGGGGTAATCTCAACCCTGTCGAGTACCTTGGGCGCACAGGGCGGAGTGTTTGGCAAGACGGAACAATCGACGATCATCGTTACTGGCGCGCTGTCGTTAATCTGTGGGATATTGGTATTAGTGTACGAATTCTGGTTGATACGAAATCTCAAGTTGGAACACAATCGGGAAGTGGGGGTCGAGATGGCAGGAAAACGTGGAGAGGGCATTTTGGGAGAGAGAAGAGACGGTCGGAATAGAAGGGCATAGCATCCACAGTGCAGCCACGGACTATTGAGCGATGTTTTTTTCCGTATTCGTTTTTTCCAATCATATACGAACATGAGCGGTCAAGCACGATGCAACCAACCTATTTTGGCTAGGGGAATGAATCATTTCGCGAAGGATTTCAAAGTTTGATCACTTTTCTGGAGGCGAGACAACAACGTGAACGGAATGCCTGTGCGGGAGTGTTGATCGAGAACGCGGAAGCTTATCATGGGCAGTTCGCTTCTCGGAACTGAAGCAAGGACACGAGTTTACCGCGCGCCGGGGATGCGTCCACTCCTCAAGGCAATGGGGCGGTGTTGGGAATTGCATAGGACCATGGAGCGGCCATGTAAAAATGACTCTTGGGAATGGTACGTTCTCGAATCGCGGGCGTTAAAAAAAGAAAATAGGGGTGGATTGTAAACAGGTAGCGACTGTCATTATGAAACGCTGAGCAGTTGGGCTACCTTGGAGGCCACTTCCGAAGAAGAAAGGTCGTCCAGCTCAACGTGCTTTTCAACACCGCGCTCTGCGGGGATATGTTCAGTACAGCCATCAACACGCGCGCGGAAGAGCACGGGAACGCACCAAAGCGAGCAAACACGCGTGCGGGGGTGCCACCGGCCTCCCTGATCAAGACAGGCAAGTCTGGGTTGTGTTTCTTGATGATGGGATACTCGGAGACGACAAATTGGCTATGGTGACAAGTGGAGTCAATATTTTTGTCGTTTGACCGCTCGCGGAGTGAAACCCTTGTCGACCTACCGCGTTCCCGCAGATGCCTGGGCTGTTTGGCAGCACAGGATACGGATCTCGCGGAGTGCTGGTGAGAGTGCCTTTGCAAACGAGGACATGGCGGAGATGAGTCTTGTCCAAGTTGAAAGTGAAACGAGTAGGTTGAGACCATTACATAATAGAAAGCGTGGTTGTCAACTTACCGTCCCCACCCGCCCGCTCTCCGTTGACTTCGACGTCCCCAAAGGCTGCTCGCTGCAGTTCACGCCCCCGAAACAACCTCAACACCGCTATGGACGACGAGCAGAAGCAACAACAGGAAGACTGGCTCAACAGCCGCAAGAACAGACTTCCTTCCTTCACGGAGGTTCTCTCGAGGAGGACAAGACCTCCAGTCGACTTGTTCATGTTCTAGTCGGTCTCCCCCTCCATATCTGACACCGAGTAGTTTTTTGACCTTCCGTCGTAACTAGCCTTTTTCTTCAGCGGGAGGGCGCAGAAGATATACTAGATTTTTGGCTTGACGTTCAACAGCACGAGAACCTCTGCAGAGCCTACTTCAAGGATGTTCGCAAATCTGGGCGAACCATCAAGGAAGACTGGCCCCAGTATTGGGACTATGCGCGTCGGCGCGGCTCAATCTATGGAACAGTCGTTGGCCTCCAGCCGAACGCGGGGAAGCGAAGTACCACCAGCACTAGCGAGATGTTGAACGACCATGAAAAACACGCTCTCGCCGCTGCAAGTGATGAGAAACGTGCTGGCGGTCGTTCAACTAGCCCGCGTCCACGGACCCCTGGAGTCGACAAAGAACGAATCGCGTCCACATCACCCCCTACTGCCGAATACGATCCACCTCGTTCGACAACTCCGTTCTCACTTTCAGGACGCACACCCACACTATTCAACCTGCGACGAGCTTCACGTGCCCCTACGATCATTCCCCGTTCTGCCGCTATTTCCCGTATGGACCTCATTGCATCTGCGGAGCGCATCTATCTCCGGTATCTCTCTCCTGCAGGCACCGTAGGGTCTCCTGAAAACCATGAGATCTACCTTCCTCCTGCGCTGCGCATACACACTTTCCCATTAAGCAGCACGCAGGAACCCAAGTCGCAGAGTGAGCTGAACTTGTTGGCACACATTCCCGATATGTTCCACGCACAAAAGGAGTATTGCTTCCGCGCTATGGAGCAAGACGCATTCCCCCGCTTCCTGAGAGCAAAGGCATTTGGCAATTTGACCCCCCTATCTGCCCTTGTGCGCCTCGTGTTGGGTTTGCTCATACTCTGGATCGGGCTGGCTACCGCATTTTCCCTCATTTTCCTCGATGTACAACCAAAATCCAAACGTTTCTTCGTGAGTCCCTTTTTGAGATCTATGCTTGCAATCATTTGTAACGTTTTCACCGCAGCTTTTCCTTCCCTTCACCTTCGCCATCCTTTTCCTCATCTCACATCAATACGAACTTGATCCCGTCCTCGTGTTCCTGGGTCAATCGGAATCTACCCCTTTCCGCACGCTTACTATCCGCGAACCTTACGTGAAAAAGTTGCTCCTTGGCCGTGCCATCTGGGTTATGACGCTCGTCGCGATTTGCGTGACAGCGCTGACCTTGATATTCTGGGCTGTTCCAGGTCATCGATTGTGATTTTTAGAGTCGTGCGGTGGTTTTGTGACGCAACTGAGCGACAGAGGGGGGAACCGGTTGCACGCGTGGACCCTGAGCAGGGGCTGAGTGTGGATTCGAACCTAACCTGATGTTTACTCCCCTGGATAATCTCACCCACCAGAACTAGCCTTTTTTTTCTTATTCCCTTATCTAGTTATTCCACCATCTCCCTTTTGCCCACCTCTCATATATTATCCTAATTCTTTCGCTTTCATGTGCGTCCATCCCCATCGTTTTGCTCCAAGGTTATGTTTTGGGTTTCTTATACTTTCTTGTTACCCTAGGTGCATTCACATACCCCGTCATCTCTTTTCCGCCCCTGCCGCGCACAACAGTCACCACCAAGCTACATCGTTATGCTCTCTCGCTCGTTTTTTGGAACGCTTCCGCTGACTTTGTCTGTGGAAAAACCCCTTCACACTTGTTACGACTTGTTATTGACTCTCTCTCCTACCGATTCTCGTCCGTCTGTTGTGTTTCAACTCTGCGTGCGTTAGAAAAATTAAATGTATTTCCGTCGCGTCAGGCGTAGTAATTGCAACGGAATCCAAGGCGACAATTTCTCGCAACCGTTTCACCTATCAGCTTATTGAGCCTGCACAGGGATTCTACGCGAGTAGCTTTCTTATTACGCTTTCAGGCTGCGGTTCCTGGAGGAAGGCGTTTTTCCTCGTGGATCCGTCGGGACGATAATAGGGGTTCAGGAACATGGCTCCCGGGAGGACCTTTTCTTGTCGCTCAACCACACGGGGGACGGCGGTGTTTCCGAGATACGTGGTTGAGGAGAAAACGGACCGATGGATGTCTCAGAATGGCCGATAGGCTTGTCACCATGACTCATCAATCCTTGTTCAAAATGAATGCAAATTAAGAGCCTCAGGATCAGGTACATCAAGTACCCGAAAAGGAATTTCCAAGTGAGTCTGACGTCAGAACCATATGTCGCTTTTTATTTCGGGCAACAGGCTAGGCGATGCTTAAACTGTAAGCCGATCTGAAAAAAAAAATAGAAAACATGTAGATCGGCAGGGAATAGAGGTATGATAGCACGTACGTTGCGAAAGCGGCAGTTCCAGATGTCGCCTCCGTTCCGGCCTGCGCAGTCACGAGGTATTCCGAAGAGGCGATATACCCAGCTTCGATCAGGTACTATGTAAATTCGAGCATCAGAAATCGAGTAAAAACGTGTGGTAGGAAGGAACCCTTACGGTGAAAAATCCGTAAATGTCAGCGTTGAAGGAGTGTATGTTACCACAAACGGGAAGGAACGAGTAAACCAGATTGTAACCGTTGGAGCCAAGGTACAAGTCCCTGTGATATAGCACGATCTGTATGAGTTTACTATGGGAGCCGCATCTCAGAAAGTGGCTAACCAAGCGTAACCAACGATGGGGAGGTTCGTCGCGACAGGGATTGCTTTGCCACTGTAGTCATAGTTGTAAGAGATCGGCCCCGAATTGTAATTACCGAGCCAGAGCATGATCTCGTTCACGTTGGGACCACCAGGATAGTAGGCAGTGAATAAATCATAGGCAACATCAGCCACGACTGTCCCAGTGTTGTCCTGAGACCAACCCCATTCCGTCTACGACATTGTTCTCAGTGGGAAGATACAAAAGACGACATGCGACGTGAAACGTGAAACGCACTTGCATAGTGGAAATCGCACTGAGTTGTTGGTTGATCCCAGTGTTGAGCTGAATGTTGGAGTAACTCTTAACGTTATAGCCACCGGTCCACGTCCAGTTTGAAAACCATGCCGCGGTGTCTCCATCGACGTACTCGAGTGTCGAGCACTGCCAACCGGAGGTTGCATCAGACTCGCCCCAAAGATCGAGCCCTAGGGAGTATGGACCAGATGTGATTGAATCGAACTGACCGCAGGCTTGGGTGGCCCGACGTTCAAGAGGGGATGCAGAAACGAGTGGAAGGAGCAACAACAGTGCAGACCAAGAAATCATCGGGACCGAATATTGTGTTACGAAGGATGGAATTAGAGCTGCTTAAATATCACAACGACATGTGGTTCGTAGCCACCCAGATACGGGGGATTCATCGAAATCCAGATTATCGTCCATGAGGCTCTGTCAAGAAATTCTCGTGTGAAAGTGTCAGGTTTGGGAAGATATGAAACAGCTGGTGTCAGAAGTTCATTGTGAAGCCGTGTCATGGTGACGACAGAGCTCGAAACCCTCGTCCCTGTAAGTAGGGCAACTTCGTTAATTAAAGGCGTAGAATGAGTGTCACTGCAGTCTAATGCATCAGTTATAACGTCGTCAACTTGATGTGCGTGAAGAAGCTATCGCAGCAACGTCGTTGAACGTTGAACCCTTAGCAAGGGGAACGTTACAGCAGGATGTTATGTTTGAGCGACCCAGGAACACCGTAGATATGCCAACGTTTCTGCGATCGCACCTCGGTCTTAATCCTTTCGGTAAATTGACAAAAAAAAATTTACACATACCACCAGGTACCCCTGGAATTGCCCACCCACCGGCATGAGGCTATCACTATGCAGTCCACGAACACATGACTCGAAGCATGATCCGTATACCAGGTCCAAGTAAGTGAGCTGACAACGAGTTTACGAACGTTCTAAACGTGCCTTTTTACCCGGCCGCATCACGGCCTTGGCATACTTGGTCCGAGTAAGTAAAACGAAGTGATGAACACTCTGAAAGTGCCTTTTCGCCGAATCACGGCCATCACGGCCATTTTCTCTACGTGCCTTGTTGCCGTATCACAGCTGTCACGACCTTCAGTACCGGGCTCGATCGTCGAGTGTGTTCCGACTGGTTCGCCCGCGCCTTCCCGGTCCTGATTCCTCCTGGTCATACATATTCCCCGACCGCGTCTTCTCTGCTTTTGTCCTGGTCCTCGTGTTGTTAGCTAAGCATTGTGTATATCGCTTCTACACGTCGGAATCGATCACATTCATTCTATCTGGTGCTCCGAGTCACCATGACACTTATTAGGCAGTCAGTGGGGCCCTGCTTGTGGCCTGTCGAACTTGAACGACACTCGCCTTCCCCAAGATCTACTTCGTTCTCGAGTGCGGGCACGCTGTTCTTCGACAGCCTGAGGAGGAGACACTGGGGATTGAACCGGGGATGATGGAGCCAAACCGAATTTTCTGAACGCCGAGCATCGTCCGAACTTATGTCCAAAACAAACAGAGACAAACACAGAGCCATTAAGCCCTACCCACTGTGCGTGCACCTGTCGTCGACGTCGGTGCCTTCAATGAACTTCGCGCACGGTGGTAGCGCCGGCAAGCCCGCACAGCCGTGGCGCCAGAAAATTTGACCACTCGCTATGATCACTACCACCTGCATGCGGTCTTGCTGCAGATCCGCAGAACAATGTGTTTTTATCGTGCGCTCCGTCTCTTTCCCACTCCACTGCGTGCTTATCCTCCTCCTAGCTTCCACTCTGCCCTGATTTCGAGACAAATTGGTTCAGGATTACCGCCTCCCGATGGTGCCAGCATCGCTGCTTACCATACTTTTCCTCCTTAATGGTTCGCAACGCCTCCCCCCAACTCCCCCCTATCTCACTGCGAATGTAGACCCGCGTCAGCGGCCAGTTCCAGCACACCCACCATCACTCGGTCTTTATCAATCTCGTCTCCGTCGTCCCTCTCCGCGGTGGCCCCGAAGACGCTGATGAAGTCGCCTACCATATCGGATTTCAGGTGGACTTGACGGAGCAGCCAAACCGGATACTCGATAAAGTACATGATGGGAATTGTTGCGTCAACAGCGGCTCCTGGGGAACAAGCAGCGCAGCGATATGAGTCATGGTCTTGGCCAGCTCGCCCAAGCTCAGAACATGATGAATATCAGTACGGGCAAATGATGAGTTAGCGGTATCGAATGAGTTGAGAAACCTTATCGCCGACGCGAGTTTCACGGACTCCGTACTAATCTCGAGAGGGACAACATTTATAGTCCAACTGGCGCTTCAAGTGGAACAGCGGAGCATGCCAACAGTACAACGACGCCCCTCACGATATTTGCGGCGCCACCACCTAGCTCCACTTCTGTGAATCGCACATCGGTTAGCGGTAATACGAAGGTCGGATCGCCGTCTCATTATCCCCATCACTCTCACTTCTGCTTCTCGAATTTCTCCCTAGATTTATTGCTCGTTTGTTTTTAAAACTTCCACGTCGCGCCTTCGGTTCAGCTTGTCCTCGGCTGTGAACTACAAGAGCTTCTAGGTAGGTGCATATCAGATGTCTGTCATCCTGCTGATCTAGTGCCACTTATGAGAGAGTTGAAGGAGGGGGCTCAGTATTCCAGGGACAGGTGATGTTGGGTCGTCGACGGGGTTGGGTCCAATCTTCTCCCGAAGTCGGTGAACCTGCTCTTCCGCACTCCACCCGCCCCCCCGTCTAGGGAGGCGCAGGACATCTCTGCTGAACTGGGAAAGGACACCTTCCCACCAAAATAAGGTTGACGTGAATGAGCTTGAGTTCTTTCTTGATATTGATGGAGGCACTGTTGATTCTCGTCATCATTAAATTCATGGTTACCGGGCCATGACCCCAAGTTTCTGAGTAAGCTGACACGGACCATCCCAGTTAGAGGGGTTCTACATTGAAATAGCTCTCCGATCTTGAAGTCTAGATAAGCATACATAATGGGTTTGAGTTGGATACATGTTGATAGGCAGAGTACCTCGGGGTGAGTGCGGGCGTGGAAAGAGCGGAGCTCTGGTGTCACAGCTTCGAGGCTTCTTATACTTGCATTGCGCTGGCGGGTCGTTGAGCATGATCATGAACGTCAACGTTCCGTGACGTATACACCACGATCTCGTTAACCGCTGCGCAGCAACGATCGCGTGTTCTCACACGGCCTTCCGCCGCCACCCTCCATGAGACTGCATCGCGTCTTTGTCGAGCAGTGCAGAATCATACATCATTCTTTGTCCTATACTAGCCTTGAAGTAAATATTTGATACACCGGGTGGAAGATATAATGCCAGAGAAATCCAAGACTGATCCGTTCGTAATTCCTCTCCTTCTCTCAATCTTTGTTTGGGACATTGCTGTTTCTCTTGTACCTGCCATGTCCTCCGAGGTACAGTCTGCTTTGGAGCTTATCCAGATCAATGACTACATATCAGGTTTGGCTGTTCATACCTTGAGTCGATGACTGATCTTATACACCAATGTAGTTATTATTATCACTGCTGTCGTGTACGATTCTCGTGAGTGCACACCATCCTTGTCGCTGTGAAGTGACCATCCCATTTCTACTGCTGTAGTCCTCACCTTCGAGAGAGAGGTACATGGTTTTCTCTCTACATCTTGTTTGTTCGTTGACAGTTTTTCAAGATAGAGTATATTTGGGTAAGGAAGCAACGATCATTGAGCAAGCACTAGGCCCCTGCCAGTGACACTTCCGCAGTGCAGATCCTGGACATGGGTCTCTACAATCTTTGTTCTGGTATGTATAAATGCTCAGGGGACTTCCAATTACAGGTGTTCCGAATTGACATCTCTGTAGGTCCGGTATTTCGGTCTTTGTTATGCCATGTGGGTCTTGTGGCTATGATGCACAACACATTACACAACTAATAGTTAATCCTGGCTCAAGCCTTATGAGCCTAGGTGTGTTTGGAGATCAATTGGAGGTTAATTGAGCTAATCAGATAATTTGCAGGCGGAAGTACCTTTGTCCCTGGTCCTATCAGAGTCAGGTTTCCTCCTTTGCACCTTATCTCTCTCATTGATGATCATCTTCTGGTAGACGTATGCAACCAAGATGTGATTGAAAACTGCATTGATAACAGTTCCATAGGTGTGAGTGGACTGATTTACTTCCCTCCAAAGTGTTGGTATGAGCCATGGATATTCCAAAGGTACCATCATGTTTCAGGTAGCCAATTGGCAGTGGGTAATATTTCTTAATGCTGCTGATTGTGAGTAACTGTACCCCCTGATTTCTTTCCTCTGGACCATGATTTCGGTTACAGTTGTAATGATCTTGCGGGTTTATGCAATGTGGAATCGATCCAAATGGATCCTTTGGGTGCTCCTATTGATCTACATTCCGCAAGTCATTTATGACCTTGTTATATCATGCCTCTCCCTCATTCCCAACGCATACATCTCAGGTATGTCTTGAGCTAATTTCATGCATCACTGCAATCTCACGGAGGTGACCTCTATCTTCTGTCACTCTTTCCTCAACTTGAAGTCACAACTGTCCTACTTGAAATCGTCGATCTCTCTGTTTGCAGCAGCTCATTGAGCAAAACCCTTTCCAATCTTGATGCGTTTAGTCAAATTCCGCAATTTGTTCTGGGTACTGCACTCTTGGTTCTCGTTGTCTCCCAAACCTTGAAGCAGTCAATTAACATGTACAAAGCAACCAAGCAGTGGCAGCCTAACCAGTATATGCAACTACTCGTGAGAGATGGAATTGTTTATTTCCTCGTGTACGTCTTGTGTCAATTCCAGTCTCTCTCATTTCCATTCGTCACCATCACATTATCCCATCTATCTTACTATCGAGTACTCGGTCAAGAACTAACCACTGTTGTTTTATTCCGAACGGCTAGGATCATGCTTTTCAGTATTAATTCTATACTCGGTGACGTGACTTCACTAGGCGGCCCTTTACACCTCTTCCTGGACTTGTTTTCTTACATAGCTTTATTTCCCATGATGCCTCGGTTCATCGTCAGCGTGCGAGAGCTGTATGACCGTGACCTTCGTGGACGCTGGCAGGGGGTTGACACCGGATTCGGTGTGCTGTCGCAACCCAATGCCAGTCAAAACGCAGCCGTGTCTGCGATCGCGTTTGCGTCTGTCGCCCCGGAGCAGGGCCAGGTGGAGGAGGGGAACGCGCACGAATTGGAGGCGGTTCGATTCGAACCGTTGGGAGATAATACGTATCAGGTTTGAACGAGGTTAAATTTAGGTAGCCCTTGGGGATGAACACTAATGCTCGATGAATAGTACGTAGTATATGATGGCGATACTCTGGGCCAACGGTGACTCGAATATTTATTTTACTTATGCATACAGTCCCTCGTCTTCTGGGCTCAATGTATCATCTATCTCCCAACGTTGCACGGTGTAGGGATTGTCTACACGGAGCCTTTCCTCTGCACGTGTGAGTTGGTTCTGTGCCGCAAAGATTTTCAGGTCCTGCTTTCACGACCATGCTTAACAACCTCGAGTTCCCTCAAAGCCTTGGCCTTGATCCCTTCCGCCACGCCTCAGCTCACAGGAAAGCGATGACTCGTGTTGTCGACCCCATAGGTAGCGCTATAGCCCGGTGACATAATAAGTGGGACCACAAGACGCAGACACGAGATTAATGACTAGATACCCTTAGACTAGAAGAGGACATTAAATCAAGTATCACGGACAGCGGATAGACTTGAGACTAAGTTATGAAAGCAAACACTTTAGCATGACCAACTCGCCCAACAAAGGTTACCCTCTTCAACACTACTCGTCAACATCAACGTCACGAGCATGATTGGCCCCTACTTTCTCCGCCACCTCGGTTACGACGTCCGTGCCGTGACCCTCCAGCGTAGCAAATTCGCGGGGAACCTTGGTGCCCGTAGAGACGCCGTGGGGTACATTCGATGATGCGCCGTTCAAGGAAACCTTGCCGTCGGGGAGAATCGTGCGGGTGAGACCTGAAGTGGCGTCGGTACGAGGCACCTTGTCACCGGCAACAGAACCATGCGTGATCGTTTCTGACAATTCCTCGCCAGTAACTGCGTGCACAGGACGAGTGGCAGTATCGATAACTTGACCGGAAGACAGCGCAGAGAAACCACGAGCAATCTTTCCATCGGGCTTTGCAACACATCCGCCGTTGGACGCCGAGACGGTAAAGCCACTTTTGCAACCATGGATGAAACACTTGCTGTCCTTGCAGGAAACCTGATCCTGATCGACGTTAGGAATGTTATGGCAGTTGACACCGTTGGTGGAGGGACTGCCGAAAGGAGAGGCCATGACGCAGCCACCGCCTGGTGGAGTCATGGTCAGAGGGATAGTGGTTGGAGTCGAACACTGAAAGACATACAGGTGTACGAGTCAGACGTGACATCGGTGCACTTGAACGCTTGGCCCGATGTTGCGTCGGGCACACCACACATCGTGAGGTCTTTGGCACACTTGGGTTCATTTTGCCGGCGCGAAGGGGGTGGGGTCGTTGTACAGTCCAACTGGAAATGGCCGCATTTACCATTGCACTCCGTCAGATGGGGAGGACAGATGCACGAAGAAGGATGATTCGTGGGCATCGCCAGGAAGCCATCTGTGCATATAAAGTCGCACGCATTGCTACCAGTGACCGCGGGCTTGGCGTGCGGCGGGTAGGTGCACTGCACGCCAGCTTTCTTGATCTGTGAAAGGCCAGGTTAAGTATCCGGCGTAGTGTACGAGGACGCAAGTAAATTCACCATGCCAATGACGGTGGATTCGACCTTGTCGACGCCAACAACCTTGGCGGCGGCTTCTGTGACGTTATAGTGGCCGACAAATATTTTTACCTGCGAGATACAGAGACCAATGTGGATATGGCCAGCATCATATGGCTTCCCTAGGCCAAGTTGGAACTCGGCATTATACAGGGTGGTAGGGAATAACTCACCATCAAGCACAACGTCGGAGAACACAAGTTCTGCGTCGAGGTTCGCACAAGTATCAGTAATTTGGCCACGTCTGAGTGGTGAACGAGCGAGTGTGGTAGAAGCCACGAACAAAGGAGCGGCGAGAACGGACAGCCTCATGATGCTGAATAACTGTAAGGAACGTAGGGTCGTGTGGAGAAAGAAGAAGGGAAAGCGAGCGAGACTCAAACTGACGAGTGGAGCGAGCCCTCCCGGATTTTATACTAGCGAGCAGCTCCATGAATCGGTTAACGACTTTCACCCATATCACATTATGTTCTTGTGGCAAATTGAATGGATCACAGGGTCGCGATTTCGAGAATGACGACACGCACCGAGGGGATCTGCCAGTGGTTGGAGGTTAGACTTTCGGATGGCCCGACAGCCAGACATATGTGCATTCGGAACTCGGCCCGTCGAGAAGCCTTTGCCAGTGCGAAGTGGGATTTTGAGGGAGTATTCGGAGGTATATAAATTATCGCTCGGCACAATACGGAAACGAAACTCCGCGCAGGCCCGAGCCGAGGCACTGCAGACGGCCGGCGCGGTCAGTATATAAATGGCAAGTAACGTCACATTGTCATAAGTTACAAGACATACCCGCACACCGTCATGAAAGTCAACATCAGCGACGAAGAATGGAAACGCCACGACTCCGTCGTATTGCGCGGCGCGCTGGAGGGCCTTGTCGCCAGTTCCGCCGTCGCTATACCTAGTTTCTACTACCTTCATCGTAGATCAGCTTGGTACCGCTCCCTCCCCCTTCCCCTCCGAGTCGCTGGTGTCGTACTCATCGTCGCCCCATTCACCTCCATGAAAGCAGAATGGCGTAGTTTGGAATTCGAACGAAAACAATGGTGCGCGTCTCGTTTCATGTGCCCAAAAAGTCCCATCTGACCCGATCATGTCAGGTCGGATTCCGGAAAACTAGAACTGGATCGTGTCGCGGCGGAAGAAGAGGCCCGGTTTAGCGCACTTTCCACTACAGACAAGGTCTTTGACTGGGCCTCTCGCCATCAGTATTCCATCATTCTCGGAAGTTGGGCGCTTTCCATGGCCGCAGCCGGTGCCATCGTGGCAAAGGACAAGTGAGTGTGTTACCCTGCTCTTTGTCGATCTCGACCGTGCTTACTCGTCCCGACATAGATATATGACTTTACCCCAAAAGGTAGCCCAAGTTGTGGTATATGTGTATCTTTGCATGCTCAAGGTTCTTCCAGGCCGTTCAAGTTCGCATGTGGGCACAGGGCCTCACTATCGGCGTCCTCGTCGTAGCAGGTGCCCTCACGCACAAAAATCGCCAAGACGCCGCTGCCAGTAACATGCGACGAGTGAGTGTTTTTGTGTTTCGTGTTTCGACTCCCTCTCCCTCTAACGATACGTACCTAGTCTACCACAGACCACTCGTGGCGAACTTTCGTATGTGACAGCTCGTCTACTGCCCGTCTCCACGTGACTGACGAGTTTACAAATGCAGCTCGAGGAGCAACAGCGTGAGCAAGAAGCTAGGAAAGTGACATTGAATGCAGCTTAGAACAGGCATCAGCATGATGTAGATACAACTAGGTTCAGTAGTTTATTCCGCTGGTGGCCGCGGCTGAGACGCTCTAATAGCAAATTAGGCCACCAAAAGTACCCATGTAGTATGATGTATCATGGTTGTTCCTTGGATTCAAAATGCTTGTCGATATGAAGTGCGAATCTTGTCGTGACGAAGAATTGGCCAATCGTAGAAAATGCAGAGGATGATGCAGTATATTTGCTGACGCCTACTGTTGACCCCATCGATGGGCCTCGGCTTCACAAAAGACATCGTCGTCTTCGCCCACGAGCGAAGCTGGGATGATTGGATACGTCGGACCGTCTCGTTCAACCTTGGCGTTGACGACGATGTGCACCAAAGCCAAAGGTACATCGTTACCTTGGTCATCACCATCTTCATCCTCTCCCTCGCTTTGCGTGTCCGGAGAGCGGGCGAATATACTTCGACCCCACTTTACCCACCAGTCTTCTACAGCCTCGCGCGCATCGAAACCAAAAAGTTGGACGAACCCCGAATAACTAAAGGAAATATACTCGTCGTCCATCTCGTCGCCTAGATGGTAAACGCGGTGACTTCGTAACAGTGACACTGTTACATCACGCGTCCGTTGGGTAGGTTCGTGAGGTACCTCCCGTTTGCGCCGTACCCATTTTTGGACGGTGGCACAACGTGGTTGTCGAAGATCTTCAAAGACATCGAGAAGCATCGTCGTTTGAGCTTTCGTTGAGGGAAGTGAGAAAAGCATCGAAAGCGTCATGGCGTCCTCGATGCACGTAGCGGCATCTTGCGATCCGCATGGCTTGGTACGGGAGAGGGGGGATGAAAGGTCATCAATATTGGGTTCCGAAACAGCTAGAAACGTTCAATTCACCATGATTGGGTGTGCCGCTTGTCCAATGATGACAACTTTCCCACTCTCATGCACCCAATTGTCAAATGGTTCATGGTGGGTAAACACGACCTTGTTGAGCTGATCCGAGAGCTTAAAGAGTTTCTGAATGCTGAGAACAAAAAATTCTCAGCTTGAGGGCCATCAACTCACGGTGTGAAAGGGTGTTCACCGAGGTTCAAACAAGCCCACCCCCAGCGACTCGAGGCTCATTGGGAACTCTTCCCATACATCCTGACTGCGTATCGTACTAGTATTCACCACAATGGCGTAGTCGCGATCTGATCCGGGTCCCTTTGCAATGACATTCTAGGTTACAAGTGCAGCGACGGACAAGGAATGGAACCTCACAGTGAGCACGCCGTGCGCTGAACAGTCGTCCGCGATCCATCCTGTCCACTGCAAAATAAATGTCAGCTGACACGATTGTCACCCGACCAAGATGGACATACAGTCCCTGAATCCACTAACGCTGCTAGCTCCTCATCTTGCCTGACTAGGTCGGCGGGAGCGACAAGACTGGACACACAACACTATCAGGTACCTGACAAAACACAGAAGCGTGGGCACTCACGAAACGATAAACCGATTATCGGAATCCGGCGGTGGGGTAGAAGACCCGAGGACCACAGGACGCACGACGCTTTCTGTGCCGTCAGCACCGACGACGACGTCGGCGGTCAGTTGTAGACCATCTTCACAGGTAATCATCCCTTGCCATGGATCAACTGAGACGACCCGTGAGTTAAAGTGAAATTTCACGCCAGCGTCCTTGGCAAGATCGTAAAACAAGGTGAACAGCTCTCCATACTTGAGAACAAGGGTGTGAGCGCTATCTTGTCGGGATGACCACGACTCGGAACGAACCTGGGCACAACTAAATTGAGCGGGAAGGGATTCCATCATCTTGTCGCACATGGCGATGATTCCAAGTTCTTCGCTCGTTTTTCCTGTGCGTCAGATGTACCACCTTGGGTTTGGGAGGAGGCGACTGTGACACACCGTCAAGACAGGTTATCCGCATAATCGGGGTTGATATTCTGGAGAGCTGGTCGCCAAGACCCCAGTCATTGAGGATTTGCGTCATGGTCGGGGTAGAGCGAACGCCTTCGCGAGACTGCCAACCCGCCGAGCCCGTCAGTGCGACGTTCATTTTTGGCGTATGAGACGCGAGGTCAACAGGACGACGAATACCTTGGACAACACATCCACGTGGTTTTGCTCGAGAACGGTGACCCGGTGACCGATTTTCTGCAGAGACCATGCGGTTGAAAGACCCGCAATACCACCCCCGACGACGATAAATTCGAGCATGTCCTCCGTCCTTGGAGGAACGCCAGCGAGACCGATATGCATGACTGGGCGAAAGTTGGACAATGCCGTTGCGACGTTCCGGTTCATATAGTTGCTTGGGCCCCTGTTCGCGTCATACGAAACACGTAAGATTGAGACAGACGACTTTTGTTGCCGCGGCAGTCGTCTTGCCACGTGCCGTGTCTCAAAAAAAAACGGTAAACGCGAAAATCTGATGAAGTTCTGGTCGCGGGGGTTTGAGAAATGGACGAGGCAAGTTTCGAGGCTGAGCGATCGTCAAGGCACGTTGTACTCGGAAGGTGTGTTCCCGTCGATGGTTCAGTGCTTGCAGCATTGACCTCCACATACGAACTGTCAGCCTTCCGCCATTCGCGGACTGATCGGCGGGTGACGTTTGTAATTTTCCTCGACAATAGCGTAGAGATAAGCAGTCTCGCGGCGGACTCGGACGAATTCAAAAACCAGCCTGTGTGGCTGCCCTCTCAGCAAAGCTCCCTCGCGCCTCCCAGGCTGGCTTGTGCGATTGCGCTACAACCTCCACACCTGCGCTGGGAATGCCCCATCCACCGCCACCAGGCGTCTCGATCAGCAGACGATCCCCTTTGCCCATAAATACGGTCCCTTTGCCCCCAATGTTCACATGTCGTGGTCCTTGATCCTCGTCTGCAACCAGGTCCCCGTCTGGTCGACGTCTCTGCTTAATCCACGTGTTTCGACCCATCTGAGCGTCCGCTCCCCCATCCATTCCATATGGTGCTCGAGTTCGTCGCTATACAATTCGTGAATTTCATGTTGGGATACAAGAAATGGACACTCGCCTCGCTCAAGATCGATACCTGAAGCGGGTGAATCACTTCAAACTCCCGAATCACACCATCTCCGCCACGCCACTTTCCGTTCCCACCTGAACCGGCCCGCAATCCAAATCGATGCAGAAGAACAGGGTATCGGCGCTCCAGAATCTCGACGTCTCCAATGCGCGTGTTTGTAATATGGGTATGCACGCCAGACGTACCATGCCACCCAGGACCAGCACCCGAGCCTCCCGCAATGGTCTTGTCAGATCAGCACAAGACCAGTTTCGAAAGGGTATAGCTTGCCTCGTAATACCCCCATCCTGCAACAGCTATCCCGTCGCTGTTCTTGCCTCCAGTGCCAAAGGTCAGGTTACTACAGAATGAGCTCCGAGCCCGAGGACGAGGCATTCACACTCACTTTGTACACCCCTGGCTAGCAGCACAAGCATGGAAAGCCTTCAATACGACGTCAACAATTCGCTGAGACGTAAGCACGTTTCCACCGCAGACTGCAGCGGTCCGAGAAGGTGACAACAACGATTTCTCTGGAATTCTGACTGGTGACCTTTCTTATCAACAACTTCTCGCTTTGCAAACAGAATGTATGCACCTTCGAGTGGCACCAGGCAGCCAGCATTGAGAGGAATATCGACATCAAGCATCGCCCGCATACAATAGATGACAGCAGAATGTACGACAGAGATTGGGGCATTCAGGTTTCCCCGAACTTCACAACCAGTACCTTCAAAGTCGAGCACCGCAGATCGTGTTTCCTCGTTAATCTCGACCCTCAGTTGGATCTGATGCAACAACGTGAGATCGGGCATGACAAGAAATACCAAAGAAAACATTCACAGGCGTCCCATCATCAAGGTAGTCCACGGAAGTCAAAACATTGGAGCCGGCTCGTCTCACAACTTCTACCAACAGGTTTCTTACCGAGTTCTCGGCATTTGCGCGAATATGATACATGTACTCCTGCACAGCTTTCAAGCCGTACTCATCGACCACTAGAGACACATGAGCGATGGAGATGGAAACACAAACATCGGCCTCACATGCGCGGATTAACTGCACACCCTTGTAGTTTGCAGCGATTTGCTAGGAGAGGTAATGGGGGTCATATGGGGTCAGGGCGTACAACCACTTCGCTCACCGCTTTCAAGTCGCTTTCTACGTCTCGTATGTTCCGGCAACCAGAGCTATCCGGGTACTGAGCCGGTTTCTCGACCATGTATTCGTAAAGGCCCTTTTGATCAAAGATGTCGCCATCTACTATCTTAAAACTGACGATCTCTGCGCCTTCCTCGAAGATGTTGACCGACGTGGGGGGCATCGAACCCGGAAGAATGCCCCCAATGTCCGCATGATGTCCGCGGGAAGCAGTGAAAAAGATGATCTCGTTCGATTCCGTGTCAAAGACGGGCGTGATGATCGTAATGTCCGGGAGGTGACTGTTACAAGTGCAGAGGTCGGTGAGGAGGGCTCGTTCATCCGAATGAACGCAACGTAGCAAAGCACTCACGATCCACCGGCATGAGGAGAGTTGGTCATCAGGACGTCGCCGTCCTTGAGGTTCTTTCCGTAGAGTTTCATCTGATACTTGACAGCGCTGATTCAAGAGGTGGTATGATGGGAGTGACATTGGGACGCTTGGACGGAGTACACGTACAAGCTCATTGACCCCAGATGGATAGGGATGAAGGGTGCATTCGCGACAAGGTCACCATCGGGTGCGAAGAGCGCGCACGAGAAATCCAGTCTCTCCTTGATGTTGGTGCTAATGGATGTCTGCTGGAGTGATCTTCCCATCGCTTCTGCAACGCTCATGAAGCGATTGGCAAACAGCGTCAGGAGAATGGGATCGGGTCCGCTCTGGTTCGCCATGTCTGAATGGTGAGTGCTAGCGAACGTCCGACTTGGAGCCCGGTCATAGATAACGCGGTGCTCCGTGAGTCATGTGGCCAAGTAAAACTCCCATGCATATTTATTTAAATACAGAAAAAAAACCATCCAAATTCCTCTCAAGCAAGCACTCTGCGCAAGATCGCAACTATCCTCTCGACTTCCTCCACTGTATTGTAGTGGACGAGAGAGATGCGTACGACACCATCGGCAGGATCCAGCTTGGGCGTCGCATTGGCGATAAGGCTGTATGCGTAAAAATGGCCAAATCGGATTCCAATCTATGCGACGCGGGAGGGTCAGAAATCCTGGCACTGACTGAGAGAACCATACGCACATCTCCTTCCTTGTCGAACTCGGCCACGATATCTCGGCTTTTAATCGCACGTTGGCCGGTGACCACGAATGAAACCGTTGTTACCCTTGACAGGTCGATCGCGCTCGTTCCAAATAGGCGAACGCCTCTATCGTATTGCTGCTTATCTGTGAGGAAGGACAGCAAAGGTTGCAAGAGGCTTTGCTCGTGTTGCGCAATTGCAGCAAAGGTTGCTTCCAACTTGTTTTCCGGTGTGAGCGATAGGAGGTACGGAACGACCCCGCTGGCGCCGTGAACGAGCTCATACCCAGGACCGCCGGGCTGAATCTTCTGCGGGTTGTTGTTTACTGCAAGAAAGTGGTGGGCGAGCGACTTGAGCGATGACTCGAGGGCAGTGGCACGAATATAAAACGCTGCGTTGTGCGCGCCATAGACCTGCGTTATATGACGTCAATTTCGTCTGGAACGCCTGCGTCAACGAGTACATTACCTTGTATACAGCGAAGACGCAATAGTCGACATCCCATTTCTGGACGTCGATCTGTCTGTGTGGTGCGTATGCCACGCAGTCGACAGAGACTTCGACCTTGGGTGCCCCGACTTCTTTCGCTCGTTGTCTGAGGGCCGTGACGATGTCTTGGATCGGATTGATCGTGCCCAAAACGTTTGAGCAAGCCGTGATGGTGACAATACGCGTTTTGGATGAGACGAGGGAAAGCAAATTCTCCGTCTTGTAGGCAAAAGAGTATGGGTTGCCGTCTTCGACTGCGGTAGTGCGCCAATATTTCACAACCGCGCCGCGGCGTTCTGCCAATCGTTTCCAAGGACCGTTGTTTGCTGTCGGTCGATCGTCATCAATGCACGGCTGTCAGAACAAGCAAAGGTCGTCACCCTCATGTTCTTCGGTGATGATGAGCTCATCTCCCGACTGAATGTCGTGATCCAGCGCTCTAGCAATGTTTTCAAATACCATGGTAGAACTGTGTCCATAGCCAACCTCGTTGACAGAAGCAGCATTGAACAGCAGCGCTGCGGCGACCGATCCATCCGAGACGCGCTGGGTGCTCTGTACGCCGACCGAATAGTCAGCGCCGAGCTGTACGTTTGTGTTGCTGAGGTAATCGACGATGTTATCGATCACAGGTTGGGCTGTCTGTGAGCCCCCCGCGTTGTCGGCGAAAAGGTAGCCGTTGCGTAGAGAGGGGAAGGAGGCGCGAACTTGGGCAATGTCGAGACCACCCATTGCTGATAGTCACTGGGAAGGTGGAATCTGAAGCAGGCTGACGATAATAAGTCCCAGGACAGGTCTTTTTATGTCCAAGCGTGGAGGGGCGATCATCTGACTCGTCTTCCGGTCAGTATCCCTTCCACCCTTGGACATAGAAATTAGGAACGATGAGTCGCTGGCCCGGGCAGACAGGGTCCGTGTGACTGCCCGTTCTGGAAATGATTAATGATTACCCAAGGGTTGGCAAGTTTGTTTGGATAGTCCAAGCTTGTTCCGATGTCACCTGGCCCGAGCTCTCTCAACGATCTGATCGCTTCTCAGGATGCGTTACTTCGCGAGGCCGCGCTCGCCTTGCCTCACGAGTTCTCCCGCTGCACATTCAGCATGGGATACATCAGACAGGCCGTCTATCTCTGCCTGACCTGCGACACCCCGCGTGGAATATGCTCCTCCTGCTCCATTGCTTGCCACACCGACCACGAACAAGTCGAACTCTTCCCAAAACGCCATTTCCGTTGCGACTGTCCCACCGCCGCCATTCCTCATTCATGCACCCTGCACAAGAACCCAGAAGAGGAAAATCGCGCGAATCAATACGGACAAAACTTTCGCGGCCTGTTCTGTCGGTGTGCGAAACCATATGACCCCAAGACGGAGCTAGAGACGATGATCCAGTGCCTGGCGTGTGAGGTTGTGTCCTTCTTTACACTGCTGTCACCCTGCTGACTTCCTACACAGGACTGGTTTCATGAATCATGTCTCAACTTGCGCGAACGACCGCCGCCGCGCGAGTCCTCCCCTGACTTGCCTGATACCGATGACGCGACTACCCACGAGGACGACCGTTCTGATACATCCTCTTGTTCACCTCCATCCCTAGTATCTGCCGATGACTACGATTCGTTCGTGTGTGCCGCATGCGTGAGTAAAGTACCGATCCTCCGTCGATACGCAGGAACCAAGGGCGTCATCATGGTAGTACGCGATGGGGAACGAGGTCCTTGGCGAAGACTCGAAGAGGATCGTGCAGGAAAATCGCAGGGGTGTTTCGATGAACCCCTACTGGATGCTGCAGACCCCCAACCTGTCACGATCAAACGGCCGCGTTCGCGTTCCTCCTCCCAATACGACGAGCCTGAACCGAAGAAAGCAAGGACCTCCACTTCCTCACCCTGCTTGGCGCCTGCTGTCAACGACATTGCACAAGCCCTCTGCGATAGCCAGACGTCTGGGTCTGAAAATTCGACATTCCATGGCACGGGTGATATCTTTCTGACTGAAGGCTTTCGTCAACGTTGGTGTCGATGCGAACGTGTCAGTGTCGCATGTTTGTTTCGGTTCATTTGAAACGAACGGATATTCGGTTTGCAGTGTCTACCGTCGTTACTGGCGCATCCATATTTGCTCGAAGTAGAAGATACGTACGAACCGCCGGAGGATCCCGACTCAGGTATGATGATGTCCTCGTTCCGACGCCACGCTCACGTATTGGCAGGCCTCTCTTTCGAAGAGCTTGGTGCAAGAGCTCTAGAGCGGCTGCCTCGCGACCGTGCCCTCGATGGCATCCATGCTTTCAACGACATGCGGTACGCCTTTTTGCTACGGCCTCATCTATCCTCCGATGCTACATTCATCTCCAGCGACCATCTATTGGAATACTTGCGGCCCTTTGCCCAGCAAGGGAAGATTGTGGAAGAAGCAGATGTGACACGGTTCTTTGATACGTTCAAGGAGAAAAGACATTGAGTCGACTAGCCGCTCTCCTGTATGATTGTAGTCGGCACACGAGAGATGATATTCCCACGCCACAAATCAGGAAGTCGCACGCGTAGATGCTCCTTTACCTTTGAATTTCCAGTCTTCTCGGGCTTCCGCTGAAATGCCTTCTAAATCACTAACTCCGGAAGAGAAAGCAAAGGTCTCCTCCGCTGTCCCAACGTCCTTCAACAAGATCTTGATTGCAGTCCCTGCACGCATATACTTTGCACATCCGCAGCGCGACAAATGGTCATACGGCGGACTGCAGGGTGCACTCGCATTCACCTATGACAACTCCAAGGACGCGTTTGTCCTCAAGCTGGTCGATTTCGAAGGTACGCGGGGCGTCATATGGCAACACGAGCTCTACGATCACTTCGAGTACCACAAGGACCGGCCATTCTTTCATTCTTTCGCTGGCGATGTGAGTTCGTCCTTCTGACCGGGAAATAGCAACTCAGGCACACACTCTCTTTCAGGAGTGCATGATCGGCGTCGTCTTCGCTCAAGAGAAAGATGCAACTCTGTTCTACAAGAAAGTCACGACTCGCAAAGCGGACAAAGGTACGCGAGAACGGTGCTGCAGCAAGAATCAGTATGCTCATGTAGCTCGTAAGCCACCAAGGTTTCTTCAGAGCCAAAGAAGAAGGTCAAGAAAGGGGCCAAAATCGACAAGTCGATTATCTCAGGGCCGAAACAAGGTTCATTCAAACATGTTGCACATGTCGGCTACGACGAGGAGAAGGGATTTACAAGCAACAATGTTGACGAGTCGTGGCTGTCACTCGTTCAAGGTCTCCAGGCTCAAGGAGTCACCGCAGATATCATTGAAGAAAACAAAGAATTCATCCAGAACTTTGTCCGCCAAGCGCAGCAGACTGCAGATACACAGCAAAGTGTGCATGTACCCACACCGGCGCCTAAGAAGAAACCACCGCCACCACCAGTCCCTCGGCGGGGCGCCCATATCGCTTCGAATAGTCTCACTTCAACCAACGGAGACTCGGTGCCCTCACCTCCGCAGGCCCCTCCTAGGCAACCACCACGCTCCGGTATGCCTGTCCCTCCCCCGCCTCCAAATAGTCTCACTCCAACCAACGGAGACTCGGCGCACCCACCTCCGCAGGCCCATCCTAGGCAAACACCACCTTCCTGTATGCTTTTCCCTCCCCCGCCTCCTAATGGTCCGACCAACAGAGACATGGCGCCTCCTAGGCAACCACCACGCCCCGGTATGCCTGTCCCTCCCCCGCCTCCACAACGTACTTCCGTGGCTCCCCCTAATCCACCCGCACCCCCTCCACCTCCAGTGAGACCCAACATTCCACCTCCTCCGCCTTCTCGACCAGTGAACTTGCCACCTGCTCCCCCGCCGCCACCCCCGATCGTCCGCCCGACCCCCTCACCACCGGCACCGCCCCCGCCCCCGCCCCCTCCTCCAGTGCGTCCTCGGAACGGCA
>JBBPRS010000308.1:0-25060 GCA_038093155.1 Boletus huronensis
ACTCGCCATTGATGAGACGACTCAGAAACCCCTTTTGAACATCCTACCTCCGACAGAGAGGAAGAAAACCCAGAATCCGACCCCAACTTTATCCTCCCCTCCCAGGAAGAATGAGATGACAACCTCGTGCTATCTCACCAATTCTCTGCCTTACTAAACCTCGACCACCTACTCTGCCATCTCCCACACCTCGCACCTCTGTTCCTCTATTTTCTATTCCTGGAGGAAATGTCGCCTATACCCCTCTTCCACCACCTCCCCAACCAACCATGTCCTTGACCAAACCCACCGAACTATGTATTGGAATCCCAAAAGGATATGATGGCTCCCTCAATACTTCCAAATGATGGCTGAACGCAGTCATATTTTACCTTCATGTAAATGACAAAACCTACAACATAGATGCTAAGAAGATCGCCTTCGCCTTGTCTTATATGACTGAAGGATCCGCAGTCACTTGGGCAGCCACCTTTCAACAAAAATGTGTTGCATCTGGATCCCATGTCAACCTTGGAACCTTCATTGACTTCATCACTAAATTCGAAATGTCCTTTAAACAAAGGGACACCACCGGGATAGCCATCGCCTGGCTGTCCACCAAGCGGATGACTTACTCAAAGAAGGACCAGGATTACTCCCCTATCCTGACTGAGTACATCTCTGAATTTCAAAACCATGCTTCTGTCGCCACGATTACCGACCAGAACATCCTCATCGGATACTTCTCCTTGGGCATTCCTGCCAATCTTATGAGGAGAATCATGTCCATGGACACCATCCCTTCCACCATCAAAAAGTGATACAAAAAAGCTATCCACTTCCAAACCCAACAACAACGAGCCGACGAGATCGCCCGTCATTCCCAAAGACCCACTATCTTCTACCATCCCTTCACCCCCACCAAACTAGCCAAAGACCTGGATGCGATGGACGTCGACATGGTAAAAATATCTAAGCTCACCCCAGATGAACGAAAGAAATGTTTCAACCTCAGACTATGCTTCCACTGCAGGAAACCAGGCCACTCTGCCGTCACCTGTCCTACCTTCAAAGGATCCTCCCCAGCGAAGAAAGTCAAACAGATAACGACAAAGAAGGAATCTTCCCCCCTTGTCAACTTGGATAGTGAAGAAGAAGAGGTGGCAGTCAATAGAGTGACCCTCCTCTCGGATTTTTAACCAGGGAGGTTTCTTTGATGCAAGCTCCCTCTACCCTTAGTTGTGCTCCTGTAACTGTACAAGCCCCCTCATCCTCTATGCAAATTCCAATCCCACTCATTGTACCCACGCACACTATGAAAGTCGTCGACTCTCTCGCCCTGGTTGATAGTGGAGCAGATGTCTGCTGCATCGATCACGACTTTGCCAAAAAAACACAAACTGCCCCTTTCTTGCCTCAACAAACCTGACAAAATACAATGAACTCCGGAAGGTATGCTAAATCTCCGGAGCTCCAGAGATTCCAATTATCACTCCGGATGTTAGGAGTTAAACTCTGGAGCGCTGACCTTTACAATATGACACCACATTACGGCTAGTTGCCTATCACCATTACTGTACTGTTTCCTTTTCTCTCTCTTCCCTGGTACTTATTAAGGTACGAGTTAGTCTTCATCCTAGAGTATATAAACTCCCTCCCAAACTTCTGGGACACCTAAGTTGTTCTCGCCCTCTTAGACAACAGCTGAGGTGAGCCCCCTTTACTATAGATCATTTACTCCGACACTAATGTACTGTAGCTCCGGTACATATAGGTAAATGATAGTTGTTCTCACCCTCTTAGGCAACAGCTGAGCTCCAGTACATATAGAACCAGCATTGCTCCGCCTAACTCCGGACCTTCAGACATCTGGACTTTAACAAAACCCCTCCAAGCCCAGAACGCTGACAACTCCTTCAATAAAAATGGTGATATCAAATACTCCTGTACCCTCTTTGTCAGTGTCCAAGGAATCACCCAAAAAGTCACTTTCCACATCATGGCTTGTGGACGAAATAATGCCATTCTCGAACTACCTTGGCTATGAAAAGTGAGCCCCACCATCAACTGGAAAATCAGAACCCTATCCATAGACAAGTCAACAGATCAATCTGCCTCTCTGTACTCTACCCATGTTGAGGACCTTAAACAATACGACGCATTCTTCGAGAAGAAGAGACCTACTCTCCACCCCACCCCCCCTACACCACCAAAGCACATCATGGTTAATTCCATTGACAACATCCATCTCCACTGTTACCTTAACTGAGAAACCGAATCCCAATACCTGAGGAGGGCATATGATAACCAAACCATGCACTGAATCATCCGCTCTAGATCCTGCTTCATCCCTAAAGGATCCCTCATTATAGCTAAACTCACTATGGCAACAGAACTCGCCATCACTGCCAAATTAGCAAAACCAAAAACCACCCTCTGAAATGGCCAAAGAGTGAACTATGCTCAAGGCAAACCTACAACCAAACCAAAGACTTAGAGAGAAAGAGAAGAGGTCGAGTGGATCTTTTTGGGGGAAATTCCCAAGAGAACTAGACTGAGGAAATCCTCATTGTAGTCTCCAGGTTTATATAACAAGCTACATATTTGTACATGTGTGCACTAGATCTACCAATGTAGGGTCTAGGGCAAAACAGTAATTAAATACGTATATATCTGATGATTCTGATGGAACAACATGAGGCATATGCATGGTGTGGCAGAATGGAAGAGAAGCATAATTGGTGATTAAAATAAGAAGAGAAGTCGAGGGAAATTACCATGCAACCAATATAACCATATGGGGAAAGATCCAGATTGTAGATCGGATCAGGAAAAGAAAAGAAAAGAATTACCAAGTCATCTAGACTGTGGTGTGAGTCGTAGCGGATGATCAGAGATCTCTGTGTGAGTAATCTAATCTGATAAGATAAGATAAATCGTCCTTTGGTATCAGAGTTGTGATTTGTAGGCCTTACCGCCGAAGCTGCCTTCTTCTTAGAAGAATAAATAAAAGTAAAATTGGGAAAAATAGATAGACTGTGGGAAAAGTCTGATGTAACACCCTCCCCCCTGAATACAAGGAATTTGAAGAGGTCTTCTTGAAGGAAGCGATGGACCATGTTTCTCCCTCTCGACCATACGATCATGAGATCAACCTAGATGAGGAATTCACCCCCAAAATAGGAAAAGTCTACCCCCTCTCCCCTGACGAACAAAAAGCCACCGAAGAGTTCCTCAATGAAAACCTCTGTGCTGGAAAGATTAGACCATCCAAATCTCCCCAGGCATCCCCATTCTTCTTTGTCAAAAAGAAAGACGGAAAACTATGTCCCTGCCAAGACTACAGATACCTAAACGAACATACTATTCGCGATGCTTACCCTCTCCCCCTCATCTCTGACCTTGTCGATAAACTCCAAGGGGCCGAAGTCTTTACCAAGTTCAACGTACGATGGGGATACAATAACATCAGGATCAAAGAAGGACACCAATGGAAGGGTGCCTTTGTCACCCACAAAGGACTCTTTGAGCCTACGGTAATGTTCTTTGGGTTGACTAACTCACCTGCCACTTTTCAACACTTCATGAATGACTCCTTCCGGAATATGATCACAGAAGGATGGCTCATGATATACATGGATGACCTCCTCATCTTTTCCCCAGACGACGCCACCCATACGGAACAAACCAAATGGGTTCTCCAAAGGATGGCTGAACTCAACCTCCATCTAAAACTAGGGAAGTTTGACTTCGCTATCCGAGAAGTTGAGTACCTGGGTATGATTGTGAAACAAGGCCAGTTGGCAATGGACCCTGTCAAACTGGAAGGCATCGCTTCTTGGCCCACCCCAACAAAGGTCAAAGATGTACGATCATTCCTAGGCTTCGCAAACTTCTACTGACGATTTATCAACAACTATTCCACAATTGCTTGCCCCCTCATTGACCTCACAAAGAAGAACCTAGCCTGGAATTGGTCTCAAGATTGCCAAGAATCCTTTGACCATGTCAAGAAGCTCTTCCTTTCCAAGCCAATCCTACATCTCCTGAAGCTCACCTCCTCTTTTGCTATCGCCACCGACACTTCCAAGTACGCCTCTGGCAGAATCCTCCTCCAGACTGACTCAAACAGCAATTGGCACCCTTGTTCTTACCTCTCCCAATCATTCTCCTCCGTGGAATGGAATTATACCATTTACGACAGGGAGCTCCTCGCCATCATTCACACACTAAAAACATGGCGACATTACCTACATGGATCCCCTTTCCCTGTCCAGGTCTTCACTGACCATAAGAACCTCACCTTCTTCCACATGCCCCAAACCCTGAATCATTGCCAAGCGTGATGGATGCTTGACCTCGCCGACTTTGACCTCAAAATGATCCACGTTCCTGAATCCCACCTTGCTGGCCCCGATGCTCTGTCTCGTTGCCCTGATCTCCTTCCTACCTCCGACATCAACAATGAGGGTGTTACCCTCCTCCCCCCTTCCCTCTTCGTCAACCTTATTGACATTGAATTGGCCTCCCGCATATCTATGGCTATTTCCTCTGATCCTGTTGCCCTCCAGGCCCTCCAAGGCCTCAATGCTACCACCCCCACCTTCCTCCACTCCCACATCTCCCCTTGGCAGCAAACTGATGGTGTTCTCACATTCAACAGCTGCATGTACATCCCTGACAACACTGACTTTCATCATTCCATTCTTCTTCGTTGCCATGACCACGAATCTGCTGGCCATCCCGGTTACCTGAAGACCCGCCAGCTCGTCTCCACAGACTTCTGGTGGCCTGGGCTTGTGTCCTACATTCACTACATGCCAATGTAATAAGGCGAACACACACCCCACAATTCCCCCCCTTAACCCTATCTGTTCCCTCGCCTCTCGCCCCTTCCAGCAGATTTCCTGCAACCTAATCATTGACCTCCCACCTAGTAATGGTTTTGACACACTTTTGGTTGTGGTCAACCACAGGCTTACTAAGGGGTGATTATTTGCCCAACCAAGAAGACTATCACTGCGAAAGGAGTGGCCATCCTCTTTTTCCACAAAGTATATCGCTGCTTCAGCCTCCACGACAAAATCATATCAGACCAAGGTCCCCAATTCGCATCCGCTTTCGCCAAAGAACTGGGAAGACTCCTGAAGTATGATCTCGCCATCTCAACCGCCTACCATCCTCAGACTGATGGGGAAACCGAACAAGTTAACCAGGAGATTGAGACTTACTTCAGGATCTTTTGTGGAAACCACCCTACCACTTGGGCCGATTCCATCTCCCATGCCGAATTTATCCACAACCACTGCCCTCACTACATCACCAATCAATCCCCTTTCTTCCTAATGATGGGATATGAACCACGCACCCTCCCTGTTACGGTCGTAACAGGTTACGTCAGACTTTTCCCACAGTCTATCTATTTTTCCTGATTTTACTTTATTTTATTCTTCTAAGAAAAAGGCAGCTTTGGCGGTAAGGCCTAGTGAATAACATCCACTTAGTAGAGGGACACTTTTATCTTATCATATCAGATTAGATTACTCACACGGAGATCTCCAATCATCCACTACGACTCATGCCACAGTCTAGATGACTTGGCAATTCTTTTCCTTTCCCAGATCCGATCTACGATCTGGATCTATCTCCTTATGGATATATTAGTCGCACAGTAATCTCCATTGACTTCTCTTCTTATTTAATTACCACTCATGCTTCTCTTCCATTTCATCAACATGCCTTATGCATGAGTTATGCTTCCATTCCAGCACAGGTATTTAATCTCCATTGCCCTAGAACCTACATCAGTAGATCTAGTACACACATGTACAAATATGTAGTATGCTATATAAACCCAGAGACTACAACAAGGATTTCCTCAGTCTAGTTCTCTTGGGAATTTCCCCCAAAGAGATCCACTTGACCCTTTCTCTTTCGCTCTAAGTCTTTTGTTTGGTTGTAGGTTTGCCTTGAGCATAGTTCGCTCTAAGGCCATTTCACTCCCCACAATAATTCCTGACTCCACCTTACCCGCTATTAAAGCCAGACTAAAGACCCTCTCCACAGCACGAGACAAAGCACTGGCGGCCCATGAACTCACCAGACAAACCATGGCAGCTTGTACTCAATGCAACTACTCCCCTTTCAAGAAAGGAGACAAAGTCTGGCTCGAAGCCCAAAATCTTAAACGATCAGTCGTGAACCCCAAATTCACCCCAAAGCGAGAAGGACCCTTCATTATCTCTAATGTCCTCTCCCCTATCATCTTCAAACACCATCTACCAAAGACCTGGAAAATACATCCAGTCTTCCACACTTCTTTCTTATCCCCCTATCGCGAAAACCCTGTATATGATCCGAACTTCCCCACTCCACCACCTGACCTGATTGATGGGGAAGAAGAATACGAAATAGAAAGAATTCTCAAGCATAAAGGCCCTCCTGCTCGCCACTCCTTCCTCATTAGGTGGAAAGGCTATTTGACCGAAGAGGGGTTCCTGAATCCGATTTGGCACATGCCAAGTCCCTCCTCTTGGACTATAAGAAACAACACCTCGCCGCTTTCCCCCCCTCAATCTCTTTCTCTTAAACACCATTATCCTGGCTCTCCTACATACCCAACTTCTTTGTCAACTATGTCTTCTCCTTCTTTTTCTCTTTCTATTCGCTCAGTACCTACTACTGCCACTTTTGGCATTGAATTGATTTTTGTAGATGATACCTCTCATCCCACATCTCCATCTCCCAACTTCCCAGCCCTTATCCCCAACTCCCCAGCCTGGGACTGCACTGGATGGACTCCCCCCTCCTCTCCCGGGCCCACCACCTGCTCTGTCCTATCCGTCAACCTCCCCCCTTATGCCCACAGACTCAGGGAAGACTTTCCTGATGCCACCAATGTCACCCTCCTCACTACTTGCCTGAACGACTCCCACCTCGCCACCTCCATCCTCTCCTATCTCGACATGGGGTCCCCACTCTATTTGAGAAGTTTGCCCATTTCTCATGCAAAGGCAGAAGCAAATTGGGGACCTTTGTCTGAGATAACCTTGTGAAAGAGTCCAAAACGGAGGTAGATTTTATGGAAGAAGAGGGCTGCCATTCCTTCGGCCGAAATGGACTTTTTGGTAGGGCAGAGAATTACCCCCTTTGTAAGCCCATGGTCGACCATGACCAATAGGGTGTCAAAGCTGAGGGATGGGGGTAGGTCGGTGATTAGGTCACAGGAGATTTGCTGGAAGGGGCGAGAGGCGGAAGACAAGATAGGGGAAAGAGGGGGGGTCGTGGGATGAGTATTAACTTTGGCTTGTTGACAAGGGGCACATCCTTCCACGTATTGTCGCACATAAGAAGCGAGGCCGGGCCACCAAAATTCAGCAGCGACGAGTTGATGAGTTTTAATATAACCCGGATGACCAGCGGTTTCATGGTCGTGGCATCGCTGGACAATGGTTTGGCGAAGTTTGGCATCAGGGGAAATGTAAACGCGACCTTGATAGGTGAGGACACCATTGGTGACCTGCCAATCAGAGAGTCATTTGCGAAAAGGGAAGGGGATGTCTTCTTTTAGCAATTGGAGGTATTCATGTCCGTGAAAATCCCAGCATTGTCCGACCCAAGATGACCGAGATGACTGAAACCATCAGAGAGGACATAATTCAGGAGCGGACGAGATGCGTAATATGTGGTAAACATGAGGTCCCGTTCCCGTGTCCCATTCGACGACCGATTTCTGCATTCCTTCATCTCCTCGAGGCAGAAAGCAACATATGCGGCAATGACGATACAAAGTCTACCAATACAAACGTCTTCCTTTCACTCGTGTTTTGTGAGCGACACCATTCAATTCTGCACGAACATATGAGGTATGGCGGTATTTTTAGGCAAGGACAAAGAACACGTACTATGACTGCCTTGAAGGCTTCGAAGCATTGTAGGATAATATTCCGATTGTCCAATGGCCGCATTCCGTCAATGCGGTAACGGTGCTGGTTTGGGACAGGTGGGATGAATTTTAGGACAGTTGTCTCTTCCTGCGGGTAGGATGCAGTGGCGAGTGCTTGAAGAAGTGCTGTTGTAACAGGGATGCGATAGAAAATGGGAGCAGTCCCGATCATCGTGATGGCGGGAACATACTTGGACTGCAGGGGCTGTAAATCTGTTTTCTTGCGTTGAAGGTTGTTTTGATAAAAGGCAGCGATGGCCTCAGCGATCATCTGGGGTTCAGGATCGTCATTTGACGAAGTCCTCTGATCAAAATTTGGTCAGCCCCGCAGATGAACTGATTCGACAACTAACCTTGTCTTCTTGTACGAGAAGAAGAAGTTCGAGCTTATCCATCAGGCACACATCGGTTTTAGCATCGACGCGCTGCCCGGCCATGGGAAAAGATATTTCTGTCCTCTAGCAGATAATACGATCTTCGTTATCGTAGTTCAAGATGCGCAAGATGAACGCAGCAAAGTCATGCACGCGGGATTCAGGAAAGCGCGGCTTCTCTACCAGCCCCATATACTGAAAGAATAGACGATCGTCCTTCACCACAGGCCCGTCCGGTTTGTCCGTGTTGTTGAGGATCATTGCAGACACTGTTTGTTGGGGAAGCTCAGGAGTGTTAAAGAACGCCGCGATGCTGGCATCAACCACCTGAATGTTGAAAGCGAGAAGCTCATTATCCGACCAATCGCTGCCAGACTTAGCAGATCGTAGGAGGCTTCCCATGGTTGAGTGAAGACCAGAGTCACAAATGGCGGACTCTGAAATACAGCATCACTTTGAAACCGATGACGAAATCGGAGTTGTATGGAAAGCCGGACGTTCGCGCTTCATTAGTCATGTCACACCCACACCGGGGTAGTGTTGCCGCGAAGTGAATTGGAGTGAACTGAGGTGTGTTTTTTGGCACACCTCGAGTCAGTTCGATCAAATGAAGGCGCGTGAAAGTGACTTGCATCTGCCTCAGGAAGTGGGATGAAGTTTTCGGGAGTATGGGCCGATTTTCCGTCCAATCACGAGTGATTATCAATCAGTTAAGACCACTAGGACGGCGATCGACAAGTTGAACGATCGACTGAGCATTTGTTTTTTTTACATTGAAGTTTGGGTGAGTCTAACCCCTCTCAAATGGAGACGAGTGGAAGAAGCCCGAACGACGTCGACCCATCTTTTTGTTGTTGGAAAAAAATCAAAAATCTTATGATAGTAAGCAACGACCTCCAGAAGAACGGCGGCACCTCGAGAGTCGATTTCTCTCCGCGAAAGCGCCGCGTTCCCCCCCTCCAAAAGAAAAACTCCGACTAGCTTGAAACGTTGGATTTGCGCACCGCACTACCATCAACGTCCCCGTTTTCGAGACGCGTGACCGTGACCGTCCAAGACGGCTGCTCGGGCTATAACCCATCGATATCGTTATCTTGCAAATAGCTGGACTCCCCGCCCGCAGTGGTTTTTCCCCCTCGATGTGCTGGTTCCTCATGCAGGTCCAGGTGTTGTAAAGGCAAAGCCTACTAGCAGGCATTGATCCGAAAATGTAACTTTGTTCCGTCGGTACCTCGTCCCAAATCGGACGGACTCGCCCGAGACGGTGCGTTTATGCAGCTGACTAATGTGGAGCTCCGTAAACTGTTCGCATCATCCTCCTCGGTATAGTCAGTGTGGTTTCCGGTGTCTGGTGCCGTTTTCGGATTTGCGAGATTACCTAGTAATGTTTGGCTCGCGAGATGGACGGGATTACATCCTCTCTGAAATCTAACAGTTCCACAAAGAATTTCGACATGTAGTTGATAGCATGTGGGCGACTCGGCATAACAAAGAACGGGGGGGGGCATAACACTAACAGAAAAAGAAGAGAAAAAAAACATACAACATGTATCGTGATCGTGACACCTAAAACGCGCGACGCACAACAAGTAAAAGAGAACGACGAGGAATAAAGAAAAAACAAGTAGCGTTTGACGACGACAAAGGGACCGGCTCGTAACACGAGAGAAAGAATCGACGGCACGATCGGATAAGTTACCTGTACAATCAGCAACGACGCTCTCTACCCCATTGTCTCTCTCACTGGAGCCTCTCTACCAGGATGCCACACGACACATAGTCCTGTCCTAAAACCCAGATCGCGTTCCGTTCGGCTGTAAACTCACCCCGATCGTCTGCCTCAACAGCAATTCCACCTTCTCCCGCTCGTCCGAGATCCGCGCCATCTCTTCCTCCCATCTCGACACTCGGTGTTCATAAATCGCCCGTAACGTCTCGAGGCTGCCCAACGTCGTCTCTAGCGCGCGTTTCAAGTCGCCTTCCCGAGCTTCAGACGACGTGTCGGACCCATCGCCCGATGAGCTCGTCGAGTTCAGGAGACGTTCCAAGATAGAGGCGGTGGCCGTGCGTGAACGGGTGCTATTCCGACGGGAGGCGATACCTTTAAAGGCTGTACGCATCTGCGTCATCGCAGGTGACTTGATCAGTTGATCGCGCCGCACGGAGCGCGATGTCAGCGCATGCAGTTTCGTGGAGTGAGACGGTGCCGCGAGGAGAATCATCGTCGTATCCGTCTCACAGTCCAATGCTTGGAACTAGACACACCATCGGATTCAGCGATCGGATGGAAAAATGACGAGAGGGCGAGGCCCATCTTACCGCTTGCTGCAGCGCCTCCCATCGCATATCCCACTTCCGTCGCCTTTTTTCCATGTTTGAGATGAACGACGGATGATATTCGAGATCCAACAGTTCGCCCTTGTCGCCCTCTTCGTCGACCCACTCCTCATCATCTCCATCGCCATATCCATCCCCGTTCACCCACGCTGGCTCCTCGTGCACCTCGTATCCCTCCCCCGCCGTTTCTTCACCCGAGGAATATGGCTCCGGACTGGTATCCCTCGGTTGCGTGCTCTCCACGCGTGGCGGTGGCTTCACCGCCTTTTGTTTCGCCCCTGACCCAGGCGTCCGCAGATTAAACGACTTTTCCCGCTGCTTCAATCCCCGTCCACGACTGGCCGGGAAAGGTAGACTGACAGGCTGATGACTCGGCGATGACTGTAAACTCATCGAATCGAATGGACGACCACCGAATGCTCTCGACGCTTGCAGGAACGCCCATGGATTGTATCCTGAACCTGGGAATGGCGTCGAGGAGGGAGAAAACGTGGAATCGCTCATCGCCGCATTGTTGTTCAGCGCATACATTTGCATCTGAAGGGCAAGCTGCTCTTCGATCACCGACGGATGATTCGGATCGTAATTCGAGGATGGAGCAGTGGGAACGGCGTGTACAGGGTATCGGTTACGATGCACATGGGTAAAAGGATAAGGGTAGGGTGAACCGACGGGGGGAGCAGGACTGGGTTGAATGCTAGAAATAAACGGGGATGGAGATGGTGCAGCCGTCTGGCTATGCGGGGTGGGAGGAATGGGAGCGTTGGGACGAGTGGACTGGAAGTATGTTTGGAGGTATGCCGCGGCAGGATCATCATAATAATGCTCTTCTCTGTAGACTTGAGTCTGAAGTGGATGCGGCCGAATGTTTTGCTGATTTGGAATGATATTCGGGGACTGCTCCGCACCACGATTGCTTCGATCGTCCCGATTGTCGTAGAAAGAACGACTTTGCTGGCGTCTCAACGTTTCTTCTGAGATCCCATGGGTCTGCTCAGCGTTCACCTGCACGAGTAGCGTGGGCGACTCACGGCTCTCTTCGGATGGTCTCGCTTGAGGCTTCGGATTGACGACAGCGTCGAAACTACGAAGGCCAAGCTGGTCAGTAGAACCGTTGCGGTGATGTTTTGTGAGGCTCGCGAGTCGACTGTTGGGGTGAGAAGTGGGATAGTGGCGAGCGGGATATGAGTCGGGAAGTGTCACGCTCGGCGAGCGAGGGGTGTAACTTCCCGAATCGCCATCGTGATCATTGTCGTTCCCAGGACGCATATAACCAGTCTCGGTCTCAATCAATGTGTCATCGTCGTCATCGCGAGGGGGATTCCCACCGTGATCGTACTGAAGATGTCCGGTGCTATCCTTCAAGGCAGCGATGTCGTCTTCGGGCTCCTCCTGCACCGGAAGAGACTTGTCAGGCGTGCGAGTTTTCATCGCCTGAAGGGGTGGTGTCTGGCTAGCGAGCTTGCTTGCAGCAGGTGGGGTAGCGCGGGTGTTCTCCGCGTTGCTCGCGCTGGAAGATTTGCGAGCGGTCGGGGGAGTGGGGATCCGAATATGCGAACCGGTGGAGGACTGATATGAGTCGCGCTTTAGGGAGATATAGTCTCCCGCAGTTCCACTTTCGCCGGAAGAACCTTGTGGAGTATGATAAGGCGGCGATACCCGATCTGGGGATGGACCTCGTGCCTGAGGGTGCCCCTGAGGAGAGTAGGATGGTGAGTTTCCGGGGCTGGCGGGGAGAGGACGATTGCGAGGTTGAATGCTGTCGCTGGACTGAGGCTCTCTCTCGCGTTCGCGCTCGTTTACACGAGCTGGTCTCCTCGCAGGGGGTCCACCCATGCCCTGGGGACTGTCTCCATCTCTGGTGATTGGGTGTTCGCCGACTCGAACGCGGTCAGGGACAGAGTCCTTGTGGGGGGAAGGTGCTTCGCGAATGTAGACTGCGCCGCTCTGGGCGCCACCGGCGTACGCAACGCCGGACGTCCCTGGAGCAGCAGGTTGCTGACTCAGGGTCTGCGCATAATCAGCGCGCTCGATCTCTGCCATCAGTTCATCGGTCATTTGCCAGTTTTCTTCCATAGCATGGAAAGATGCAAGGAATGGCGGGGCAATCCTGTTAATGGGGCGAGGATATCCCATTGTTGGATTCATGGAGACGTGTGGGTGGACGTTGGGTTGGCTGTGGGAGTGGGAGTGAACGAGAGGAGGAGGGGGCTGCTGGGGAGGGGGTTGATACATGTTGGGCTGGTTGACGGAGTGCATTGGTGGGGCGGGGGGAGTGTAGTGCTCCTGTACGTCTTCCCTGGGAAGAGGTGGAGGATTAGGTGGCGAGGGAAGCTTGGACACGTTTGATGGTTGCGTCATGGGGGGTGTGGTCGAGCGCTTGGATTGGAGGGATATGTTGGCCGAGGGAGGACTCTGCTGTGGCTGGCGCTGACTGGGCTGCACGTTGGCCGCGTTGAATATTTGCATCACTGATGGGACGATCGGCAAAGACTGGGCTTTTACTGTTCGCTGTCTGTCACGCGGGGACGGAGACATCTCACGGGGAGGCGAGTTCTGGGACGAGCCTGAGGAGGGTGAATCGGTCAGGGACTGCTGGTGTGGAAAACGACAAAACAAAGGGAGCGAGTGGAGGAGAAAGGGCCGAGAGAAACGCAGCAGAGGTAAGAGAACGCAAGACTCGCCGCTGCGGACGATGAAACAAGCGGCACAGCACCGGCAATCGCAATCACGGCGATCCAAGGAGCCACGGGGGAGGGCAAAGTTGGCACGAGACAGGGAGACTCACTTTGGAGCGGGGGATACATCTGGGACTTTCTGGATCTGTGCGGGGAGTGACTGGACATTAGTTTTTATGATGCGCCTGAGGGGATCGGTCGGTCGGCGGGGGGAGGAGAGGGAACAAAAGAAAAGGCGAGATCGGTGCGCTGATAACAAGACGAGCAGGACGTACGCGCGTTTCCAACGTGGTTCGGGCACAACGTTGCAGCAGCTACACAAGGGGTCGGCAGCCACGAATGGAAGCTGCCTCGAGGCGAGTCCGAGTCCGGGTCCAATTCTCGCCTCCTCCCTTCCTTCGTCATTTCCGACGGTCATCGCCGCAGAATCGAACAGAAAAAACATATAAACCCAAACTATGGACCTGTACGACTCCATTTCACCCGTTTCCTCGGGAATGGACGTAGATGCGATTGTCACGTGTGTCACAAATAGACGTAGGCTAGAAAAGGCAACCCGTGACATCGACGACCGCGCCGAGCCCAGCCAGAACCCCAATGATGCCGTCCAGCGCAGTGAGCAAAAGGTACGGTAATCACGCACCATCCGGTCGTTCCATTGTCCAAGTTCTCGACGATCAGGTTCCTCCAAGTCTACAATTGTCTCCCACCCGACGCACAGCACCTCCTCGTCCAGAAGCACCTCGCACCCCTCCTGGACACCGTCTCCAAGGACAGACAAAAGAGGGCCACCGCCTCGGCTACAGATATGCACCGTCGATACGCCCACATGCCCTCTTTGAACCTCAAAGCGAAAAAGGCCGAAATCGCTGCCCTCTTGCTCGAGCTGTCTCGTGACTCCAAACGATCACTCATCAAAGAACGCTCCCGCAGAGAACAACTGCTTTCCGAGGCCGTCGACAGCCTGGCCCACTGGCTCAACGACATCTGGAAGGTCGTCTTCGAATTCCGTACCAACTTCAGAGTCGCCCATGCCTGTCTCCTCTTTGCCTGCGACGCCCTTGATCAGATCGGAAACGGCTGCGGAGGGCAAGTCTCTACGTGATCACGTGTCCCTTCTCTCATACCGCTCTACAGTTGCAGGTGTTCCTATGCGAACATGTTCATTCCCGTCAGGATCAGAAGATCGACCGGCAAAGTCGTCAAATCCTTTACCCTCAATGGTGCCCAAAACCTAGAAAACGTCATGTTGTGGATATGGCGCGACCTTTTCATGACCATCCTCGCCACAGGGTCCATTCGTCAGAGAAGCGTGGTCCCTGACATGATTGACGACATCCGTGTCCTTCTCGGTTGGCGTGCACTAGAACGACTCTTGCGTGGTGGTAGCAAGTGTATGTCATCCTTCCTCATCTCTCCCCCATGTCCTCACCTCTCATCAGCATTCTTTGCAGACGACCCCGAAGACGACGAAGAAGATCATTCCGCACACGACTCGGAGCAAATCAGCGAACACCTCCACATCGTCGACGATGACGGCGACCAGAATTACATTTCTGATGATTGTTCAACCATATGCGACGAAGAACATTATCCGCGAAGCTTTTACGCCGCTCATTGGTCATGGCGTATCACCGACCAACAATCACGACTACGAGACGTCGTTCACACCGCCCTCCTCGACATTTTCAAAGTCGCACCCTCAGGGCCACTATACTCTAGTATGATCTCCATCGCCGAGGATGAAGACGACTTGGAGGAAGAGCTCCATCCACTTTTGATGTCAGTGGCCGGCCACTCCTCCGACAACCTTTCTGCCGCGCTGCGCATCATGTCCCTGAATAACAGGCCAGACAGCGTCAACAAGCTCCTCAAGGCTTACAAACATCTTTTACGCCCACAAGATGCCGCATCGTTGCAATTCGCAGTGCTCATCTTGTCGAGCGACTTTTGCTATCGCACACACGCCATCTCGATCATCGAGGAGGAGCTCTTGGATGTCTCTAGTGTATTCCATGCCGCTATTCGCTTCAGTTTCTGCAATATCAATTCCGAGATTAACAAATCTGAACTGACACAAATTCTTGCCCTGCGCCGCGATTCGCTCAATCGTCGCACGCGCGTAGAACGATGGGTGAAAGGCGTTCTGACACCACAAGTCGATACCACACACCCCATGGCGCTGGCCGCACTCATGATTGGTATACCACTTCCCCCGGGGGTCGAGGGCACTGATGAGGGTGACATGTTGGGTTACTTTGAAGTCGACGGGGACGACCCAGAGGTGGAGGACTTGAGGGAAGAGTTCAGACCGAATATCAAGGCCCGGTTGCAGGGATGGGTGGATACGGCGGTCGCCATGAAAGGAGGACCTGCTTTGCTGTTGAAAGTGTATGCCAAAGTCACTGGTGACATGCCTTTTTTGAATGGAAGTGATGTTGTGGAAGAGATGTCCACACGGTACGTCTCGGTCATTACCTTTCTCCACATGACCTTGACTGACGGGTCCCGATCCAGGATAGCTGACCGTCCGAGTAAACTACATGTTTCTGATGCGCTCGAGGCATTCAGGGATTTTTGCGAGAAGCAGAGCCAGAAGCTCACAGCGGCGAAGGGGAAGGGGAAGGGGACCCGGACTAGAGTAGTGACGGCGAGCACGAGCCACGCTTCCGTGTCAGGTCCATTGTCAGGCTCGACGTCGAATCCTGTCACAAATATCGACTGACCCAGTGTTGCTGTTTCTTGTTCGTGTGCAGTACAGTATGCTTGCGTGTTCTTTTTTTTACATTACTTCCAATACGACGTAGTACTCTTGGTGATTATAACGAGTAGTTGGGAATCAGGAACAAACATGGACAGATGCGGTTTCTGTGCAACGCCTGCTTGTATTCCCGATTTGGACATGTGTTTGTTTCCGACCACCTTCGTTCACCATATGTGTTGTATCTCGGACGCCGAGAATTGCGCTGCTTATGCAAAGTGCTCGTACAATTTCACGAAATACAAGGACCTATACCATTACGGAGGTTTCCGCTAAAAATGCATCATTCATAACCATGGCCATGAAGCCCTTCTTCGTACCAGCCTCGTGGTCTAGATCGGCAAGTTCTTTCATAAACGCTCCCACCCCCCTTCATTCTATCTTTACTTTGTCGCTTCTTCTCATCGCGCTCCATTCCTTATACGACGCCCCTTGTCTACTAAATATCCCTACAGCACCGCGTATATAAACGGTCTCGCGTTCTCCAGCTCCAACTCAGCCTTTTCTTTCGTTCTCTTTCACCTTACCCCACCGATCCTCAGAGCAGGCACTCGTCCTTTCAACTTTGCCACTCGTTCGTTTTTCAACACCACCACCACCACCCCAAGAAAAACTTTCAACCAAGAATGAAGATGATCCTCTCCCGCCCCACCTTTGTCACCGCTGGGATGATCATGTTCCAACTCGTCGCTCTGTTGTGCACCCTGATGACTTCAGGCAAGTTACCCCTTCCCCTTCCAACAGACTCCCCCCGATGTTAATATCGATGGGCGTTTCAAGTTTCTGCCGTGCCACAGTTTGGAAGGCCGCTGATGCACGTATTGGACGAGTCCCCGGTCGACTCGATCACTATCAGCGCGATCAGCAGCGCGGTTCCCACTGTAGCTCCCACCGTCGCCAGTGACCAGGTCAACGCGGCCAACGCGACCGCGTCGTCTACCACCGTACGTATTCAACGTCCCGCGTTTGACACAGAACGCTCACGCGCTCCCTGCTTAGACGTCGTCCATCGCCGCCACGCCGTCGCTCGCGCAAAGCAGTGACGCGTCACACCATCTGGGTGGCGTCCATCCTGCGATCCTATTCAGTGCCGCAGCCGCAACCTCTGCCATCTTTCTCGTCTTCTGATTCTGTCTCGACCTCCGGGTCGAGTCGTCTGCTGTCCCCATAATCCCGTTAACTCGGAACTCGAACTTCTTCTTTTGCTGTTCCGCTGGCGTTTCTCGATCAAGTCGATCGAACGGAAAGGTTTATCCTTTTGTTCCACGTCTCGCAGGCGTGTTTTTTTTGTTACACTCGCGCGATTTCCCTGTTGTGTCTCAACACCCCTTTCTTTCTTTTCTTTTCTTGGTTTTTGCTCGGACTCGTCCAAGGATTGAGACGTGACCACACGTCGACTTGTGACAGCGCTTGTTTTACCCGACTCTCACTGTATCCATCTCGTCTCTCGTTCCCCCTTTGTAGCCTCTACGATGTGTATCTGCATACGCGGAAATGGTATCGTACCTTAGCTTTTCTTCGCTCCTTCCCCTTGACGCAACGATCGCGTTTAATACATCAATCGTATCTCGTTGCCTCCCTTTGTGTCTGTGGGTGAACCTGTACGAACAGGAATCTGCTAGACGACGTTCGAGTCCCTAGTACGTACGTACGCCCGCCGGCATACGCCGGCGACGTTCATACCATACCAACTCCCCCTTTCTATGGCGTATCCCTAAAGCCCATCAAATACTGCATGATCTGAAAAGCGGCCTATTTCGACAAACGAATGTATCAGCCACATCAAAGTCCGACGCAACGCGTGAGGACAACTACGCCCTTTCCTCACCCCTCCAAAACAAAAAAACACTCACCACGGGTGCAAACTGCGGTACCATATGTCCACTGAGGTCGACTTCAAAGTAGGTCAATCCGCGTTCCGAATGCATGTTGCCGAATGCGCCGACGCCGTCGACGATGAAGCTGTCGTTGGCTATCGGGGTCCGGAACCCTTGTAGTCCGTTCCCTGAAACGAAACGCGTCGGTCAGAATAAATAAATTGAACGTTCACAATAGGGACGTACACGTCATGCTGTCCGTGCCAACGGTGGGGGTACGTTAGCCAATCATACCTTGCCTTTTTTTTCACGGCAGAAAATTTGGTGCCAAGTCACGGACGTCAAACTTACTTTTGGATCACGATGCGCGTCCTGACGATAAAAAATTTCTCGTGCGTCAATACTACGGTAACATGACTTGAAGACGTACCCTTCAGCAATCAATATGAAATCAGCCAAACCATGCACGATCACAGTCCGCACGTTCTTCTCGATCACGTTCGGGAGGACTGTGAATGCAGGCGGTAAGCTCTGGTCTCCATTCGGGAACACGTTGATGTTGGAGCACTCGGTCCATTGCGTGTCGATGGGTGCATGAATCGCTTCTTTGACTTCACGGAGGTTGAAATAAATGGGTGATTGTTGCTGCGGGAAGGAGCCTCTGTACGCCACGTTAGTTCTTCGGTCGGGAGGAGCGACTATGGAGTAAGAAAGCCGTACGGGAAACCGAGGACGTCCCACAAGATCGGATACTTTTTTTAATGTCAGTTTTTATTGCTCGATGACGCTTCTTTGCTTACCGTATCCCAAATACGATAGATGTTGAATGCCGGGTTGATTATCAGTGCATTGTTGAAGATGTCGTCCCAGACGTCGCATCCATCCGCAAATTCAACAGAGTCTCCTGGGAGAGGAAGGAGTCCTGTCGGTGGGTACGTCACGTAGGTGGTGACATAGTTCGTGTAATTGCAGGTGGCGGCTTTCTGATCGAGGTACTCGAGATATGTTTGGCTAGCGAAATAGGGTGTGAGTTTTGAACGTGAGAAGAGTCGGGAATATGATGATCTTACTTGAAGGAAAACAGGCCTTGATATTTGTGCACGAAGTCCACTGCAGGGATCTCTTCTTGCACAACATCCCACGAAAGCGATGCTGGACGATATTTGTTCAGCACATTCAGGATGGATACACCGACAACCGATGAGCACGCACGATCACTAATCCAAATTCCTTGAAGATAAAGATCCAAAAGGGTTGGATTCTCATAGATATAGTTTGCAATGTCTGCGAGCAATGAGTCTTATTTGGGATCATTTCACGTTCTCGCAACTTACAAGGAACATAAGTGCCAGCATACTGGCCAAAACAAGATCCCTGAGTCGGCTATCCCACAAAAAAAGATGACGACATGCTCACACTTTCGCCTGTAAGCCAGAGTTTCTTTCCCTTCAGTTCGCAGAATACTTTGAGGAACTGTTGCATGAATCCGACAAGCTGTTCAGCCAGTTGGTCCTCATTCTCAATGTTTGGAGTCCCTTGTGAGAAACCCGTGCCGACAGGTTGCTCGACCCAGAGAACAGAAGAGAGGTTGGTCCAGCTGTATTCGTTGATCGTGGCCTTTGCTTGGCCCCAGGACCACGAAAGGGGCTAGGCGACGACATTAGGACCCGGGATGGAATTGGGATGGAAGACACTAACCCCGTTCTCTTGGAGAAGACCCTCGAGCGAAGAGCATCCGGGACCGCCGTTCGTCCTAAACCAAGATCTAGTTCAAACCTGTTGATTGGGATAACAACCGTACCAAAAGATGATATCATCGAGGCTCCCTTCAGGACCGGGAGGGAAAAACCAGAAAAAGAGCTACGTATGGAAAGATCAATATTCCTATTCCATGATCTCGGCGACGTAGACACGGCATCCCAGAATTCCACCATACCTGGCGTGTCTCGTTCGGATTGTTACTAATGGGCAGCAGACCAGCCCAGCTGGGCCCAACGTCGAAATCGACTAACGGAAGGGCACTTCCGTTGACCCAAAACTCTGGATCACAAACGTAAATCACGATTGATAATCGCATCCGTATACCATACTCACCAGATGCTTTTGGATTTGTGAATGTGATGTTTTGCACACCACTTCGTTTGGCGATAGTCGGGTGCAATGTGGCAGGTCCAGGGCCGCGCTGCCATCGCTTTGCAGCCTCTGCTTGACGCGCCCTGACGTCCTCCTTGCGCATCATTCGCGCACCCGCGGTGTTAGCAATCGCGAGAAACGCCACGAATGTTGTGGCGAGTACGACCATCTTCAACGTAGGACAGGCTCGCTAGCGCAACTGTTGATCAGGTTGCAGAGAGTGAGAAGAACTCTGGGAAGCTTCCCGATAGCGTAGTGGATATACCCATGCCCAAGGAACGTCACCATGGTATTTTTAGTGCTCGGCTCATAGTAGTGATCATACTAGTAGTTGTCTGGAATCGCACGGGTCCGCCGGTGATACCGCGGTGTTTGGCAAACGGGGAAAGTGCCATGTCGTGGCCCGGTCTAGTACGGTGTGTACCCTTTAACGTGGATTGGAGCTGCACCTCGGAGATTTGCCTCATTGAAGGCAGTTACAGTTCACCAATCCAGGGCTTTTCCTAGTTCTGTACTGTCTGAGACTCTTTGTCGTGCGACCTTGCAACTCTTAAGCTTTCGGGAGTGCGTGGTTACATATTTTTTAACTTTCGAAAGCCTCAACTCTTACTCTTGTTATCCTTTCCCCGAGTTGAACGAGTGTCGGATCGTAGTAGGCTTGGCCAACCCAATCGACACCGGACTTGCAGGTACCGGACTTCAAGCTTCAGTCGCAAATCGGGTCCAGATCAAGTCGCGGTCTTCCGCCGATACTATGACTCCATTACGGCAACTCTCAGAGCTGTAGTGAACCTTTTTTCGTCTCGACGCTTCGCGCCGTCGGACTCTTAGTAACGTAGCACGTTCGTGTCCATCTCCTTCTTGAGGCAGATTAAGGCTCAGTACATACTTATTTCTATCTACATTCAGAGTAGAATATATCACACTGTGGGTGGGCTCGTCATCGGTCCCCTCTTCGCTTCCGGCCAACGGTTTCGTCGGGGAGCGCATTCTCGCCATAGCGACGTCTCGGTATGAGCGTTGCGCGGCTAACGGCGGATCTCCGCCCCGACCGCCCAGGAGGACAGAATGAATTAAAACTAAGGACTCACTAACCGTGCGCCCACTTGGAGTTTCGGGCGCATCTTTAGGGTTGATTGCCGAGCTACGGAGAACGTATCGGCGCATATCGATCGATAATATTGCGACTTGAAGCCCGGTGCGGTTTTGATTGGGTTGGCCAAACCTACTACGATGCGACGCTAGTTCAACTCGGGGAAAGGATAACAAGAGTAAGAGTTGAGGCTTTTGAAAGTTAAAAAATATGTAACTGCGCACTCCCGGAAGAGTTGCAAGGTCACACGGCGAAGAGTCTCAGACAGTACAGAACTAGGCAAATCCCTAGATTGGTGAACTGTAGAGAACTGAGGGGGGGGGGATCTATATACGGGTTCATATAGTAGCAATGCAGTCGTAACTATAGTAACCTGTTCCTTGAAACTTATTGACAGTTGAGCTGAATCGGCACACAGTGTCTAGTGACGCAGTCAGTGACACTCATGGTACGACTCACCACGGATAAGACGCTCGCGCGGGATACCTGAGAGATCCAAGCAGATCGGACAGACTTCACAGCAACTTTAAGCGACAGTGACAGCTGGATACACAACGTGACGACCACCGCGCAGAAAACCAATGCGTGGCCTCACGACTATGCGATCATGGCATCGTAGGTATAGCCTGTGAAATCTTAGTGGAAACGACGACTTGGCCACAACACTTCGTGCCTGATCAATCAATCCTTCGCCTATAAAGAAATGGCTTTGGAAAGACAGCATGTATAGCCAACCACGCGCTATTTCACGGACATGAAATCAATATTTCTGTTGCTCTAGCATGCCTTGTCGGAGAAGTTAAACAACAACCGAGGAAATGACTCAGCGAGAAAGCAAAGGTATCACACAAGTCCGAACAAAATACTCGTGGAATCTCCCGTCCTTGGTCAATTCCGGGTGAAACGTTGTGAGCAGATGATTTCCTTGTTGGACGGCTACTATTCTTCGTGGATCATCTTCATTGTCTAGGGGGGTGATTACTTCTGACTTTGGGACTACCCCAAGGGGCAGACGGGCAATGACATGTATTGGTGGTTGGTCGGGCGAGGAATTTATTGCTTTGATGACCTGAAGACTGTCTAGTGCGACCATGGCAATAGGAGTAACAGATACCTACGGGTGCACGGATGAAAATGCCGGTGAAAGTATTATGCGAGTTTTGGAGTCCTTCAACAGTCAATGGTGCCTCGAAAGAGTCCACCTAAATAAAGGTGACCCAAGTCAACTTCAAGTTGTGCGATTACGCATTAGCCCGACGAACCTGCGGACCCCAGCCGTTGCGTACAACCGTGAGACTCATTCCATTCAACAGCTCTTGTCCACCCCTTTTCGGATTTTCCACAGCTTGTGCCAGGAGGATCGCACCTGCGCAGGTACCCCAGATCGGTTTTGTCTTGGTGAATTCTCTGAGTGGTTGCAGAAGCCCTGAAAGCTTAGCTAGAAGGGCGATCGTCGTCGACTCTGTAGAGCTTGATAAACGAGCACATCGACCGGACAATATGGCACTTGCCTCCACCTGGTATGACCAAGCCGTCGCATTTTGCGAGGTCCTCAGGGGTGCGTACTAGGAGCGGGCAAACCTTGATCGGCGAGGATATTTTTCGGAGAGCAGTCTCATGCTCTGCGAATGCTCCTTGAAGAGCTGATGATGATGAACTGTCAATGGTTCCTCCTGGCAGAACTGAGGGGACGCTACTTGCCAAGTATCCCAATGACCACCTTGTCTTGCATTAATGTTAATGTTGCCACAGTTAATGTTTGCAATCAACGTCCCACACCGACACTCCTCGATTGTGATCAAAAGGAGGATATCAAGTTCATACTGAATGGCAGTCCACGATGGCAGGAGTCGGAGCTCGGAATTTACCCCCGATTGACCCGGTGTCGGGCCGACGCGGAAAGTGCCGTGTGAACTTTTCGCGATGACTAATGTACAGCTTCGGCTTTTTCATCTCTGTCCTTTACCACCACGTCCAACAGCTCCTTTTCATGTCTGAACTCGACGCTGACCTTTACGGTGGTGGGTATTGCGTATTCAGACTTCCTTTCGGCGTACCTAACATGTCTTTGGTAGATCTCTATGGAAACGACGAGGCAGACTTCGCGTCTGCTGTCGAATTACACGAACTCAAATCGGAAGAACTCAAGACAGAGGTACCTCCCGAAACTCCGGCCCCTCCAGCTGCGAAACTTTCCGAGGCCAAGCAAGAAGCGAAAGTAACTCCTCCCGCTCCCCAGCCAATAAACCCCGAATATATCGAAATGTCAGCGCAATTAGGACCCTCACTGCAAAATGCGCCACAACAAATTCCCACGTATCAGCAATCATCGGATTATTCAGTAGACGCTGCGCAATCCGGCTCGTATGACCGCTCTCATGTGCCCGAGCGCAGTATACGGCCCTCGGAAATGAAAGATGAAGGGTGAGTTGTCGCAAATTTCGCACTGATCATCCAACCCAGTTCTATCTCGTTACTGTATTGCTGGGTTGTCGTCAAGTAAAAGTGTAGTCGGTCCATCGTCGTCTCGCCTAGCTACTCGGAAGTCTGTCGACTAGGACTAGGCTAGCTCTAGCGTACAGTCTAGTCTAAACTAGGCTAAAACAACCCTCAGAGACAGTAGCGTGCTCTTCATTTCTCCTCTGTCATAACGTCTCCTGTCCTTTACAGATAACTAATAGCAACCTTGCTTTTTCCATATCTCCATCGTCTACGGCGTTCATCCCTGTCAACCTTATACGCGTGGCAAATTGGGATTACTATCTATAGCAAGATGTTCATTGGCGGGCTCAACTGGGATACAACCGATGGTACTTACACCGTCATTAATCGTTCAGTAGTACTAAATTATCGTCTTTCCGTACCAGAGTCTCTCAGGAACTACTTTTCGCAGTTCGGTAAAGTAGATGCATGTACTATCATGCGCGATGCAGCTGGGCGGTCACGGTGTTTCGCCTTCTTGACATTCGACGATCCAGCGAGTGTTAACGCGGTGATGGTACGGGAACATTTCCTGGATGGCAAGATTGTACGTACATTGCTGTATTTACTGCGTGGATTATGTTCGGCTCATGCGCGTTTTCCCCATGTGACCTGAAGATCGATCCTAAACGAGCAATACCAAGACAGGAGCATCAACGAGCGACAAAGTTGTTCATTGGTGGTCTTGCGGGCAGCGTGACGTCTGAATCTATGCGCGAGTTCTTCTCTCAGTTTGGCAAGGTCATCGATTCGACGGTCATGCTCGACCGCGAGACGGGGCGGAGCAAAGGTTTTGGGTTTGTTTCCTTTGAGGACACCAACGTCCAGCCTTTCCTTGGTTTTGGTAACCTGCAGATCGATGGTAAACTGGTAGGTTTCGACGCCCTGTTGGACATGACACGGATGCTGACTGCGCGACTCTCCAGATCGACGTAAAATTGGCCCAACCGCGGTATCAACGAGACCACTTCCAGGAGGACGGTGCGCCGCAACAATTCGTAAGCCCTCGCGCCGGTACCGGTGGGAGCGGGGTAGTTGCAAGCGGTGGTTTCAATGGGCAGACAGGTGGTGGTGTTAATTTCCCTGCCGTTCAAGCAAACGCCCCCATGGGCGGAACTCCAGCGGGCAACACGCCGTTCGATCCACAGGCACTGGCACAGCTTTATACGAGGATGTTCCAGATGGCTGGTGCGGGCGGCATGATGGGCATGGGCATGAACCCAATGATGGGTGGAATGGGTGGTGGAATGAGCACAGGTGGGTATGGTGGTGGAATGGCAAGCATGGGTAGGGGAATGGGAGCGGGAATGGGTGGCGGAATGGGTGGTGGTGGAATGGGTGGTGGCAGTAGCGGTCCTGGGATGGGAGGTGGAATGGGCAGAGGAGGGCAGGGGATGATCCAGGGTGGTCCACCGACCGGCCCAAGTGGATTGGGCCCCAACGTTCCCCGCGGACCTCGAGG
>JBBPRS010000309.1:0-24948 GCA_038093155.1 Boletus huronensis
GGCAAGAGGTGATGACACAACGCGCGTTGTGTCATCGTCGTTGCTGAGCGGGGAGGGTGCACAAGGGCCAGGGCCAGGGTGAGGGTGAGGACGAGGACGAGGGCCAGGACGAGGGAGGAGACACTGATCATTGAACAACTAGGAAGCCGAAGCCATCATATCTGTGATGCATGCATCCGTTCATCAATGCCATCAGCCAACGTCAGCCACGAAAACCAAACAAACAAAACCAAACAAATTTGGCAGGTTAGACAGCTCCTACGATTTATGAGTGCGACAGAAACCTTGTCAAGCAAGGTGACATGCTGATTTAGGTTAGGGTCTGAAGCCCTCCGCCCTAATCTGAGTTTTAAAATGAAAACCTAGTCTGAGCTTGAAATTACCACTACGGTAGTACAAAAGTGTAGCACCCCTGAGCAACAACAATATTGGTAGGCTTTAGACGGGTGGCAATGCAACCCCTGCCATGACGAGTCTACGCGTTGTAGTGGTCCGGAATTTTTCGACATACAGGTGTCAAACTGGACTTTGAACATCATCTCTAACCTGAAGCTGCCTAATTTGGCAGGTGGTGTGGTTCATACGGTCATACCGTTCATTGCAAGTATTACTTGGCCTCGTCCAAGGAGGGGGAGATAGATCAGCAAACAAACGGTGTTCCATGAAATTGTAAGACGACAAGCACGAGGGCCGCACTTGTTAGACGAGACAGTCCCAAGAATTACCCAGATTCAAACTCCGAACATCCCTAATCTTGGAGCGACCCAACGTTCTAGGCCCAACTTCAAGTCGGAGCGTTGCTTGAAGCCGGTGCTGCAAGTTGCCGGGTCAAATGCTCCACCCGGCGCAGCCATGTCATCAAGCTAGCTCGGATCGAGCACATAGCAAATGAATGGTCTCGTAACTTGTAAGCGGTGTGCGCAAAGTTGCTCCATAAACACGTTTTCTCATGCTCAATAGGGCCTGGGCGACCTGGAGAGACATCCGGGCAAGTCGAGTTCCAAACACCCTGAATCCCAGATGGGCCGAAGAAGGGGTTGACACTGTGGCCTTGTGTGGATGCCGAATGCGAGCATGGTTTCTGCCAACTTTCTGCTAACTTCAAGATTGGTTTCTTGAGCGTCTAAAATTACAACCGATCGAGGACATGCAGGGTCAACTTATCAGGTGATTATAAGTGAACAATTGCTTGATTCAACGCCTGTCCGACTCGGTACCTAAAGTTCGTGATCGGCGAAGTTGGACTCGGTAGAGAGAATCGCTAAGTACATAGTAGGTGAAATTGTGGTGGTGGCGATTAATTGACCTGGTGACCCGACAACTTATGTAGTGGCCCTGCGGGCGCTCTGAGATAGCGACAGTCTTCGAGCTTTCCCAGAGTCGGGATCGGCCATTGACTCGTTCCGTCGAGGATGCCGCGGAGTATGATTATAATAAACAGCGCTCGTCCGGATGACCGGGTCCCACCGTATCATGATGGTCGCTGACCATGCTGAGCGACTCTAGATCTGGTCTCATGTTGATGGGAAACGATGCAGAAGCATGGTTTCCCATTGCTTCCGTTATTCGGGTCCAACGATCAGGGTCGTCGGTTCCTTTTCCGTCGATATTAAGCGGCACTTAAAGGGTCGAGCGTGGTGGGGGGGGCTGACCAGCTTTCCCCAGCGTCTGCCCCGACTATGGCGGGTGGTGTGTCTCCCTCTTCCTCATCGTCCGACGAACCGTTGGTTTCGCCCGTGACTCTTGCGGCTAGTGGCATTTCGACGTCAGTGCCGGTGGATGCCACGGACGATGTGATACCTCCAGCTCATACCCACCGCACATTAGTGCTCTGCTTCGACGGGACGGGCGACCAGTTCGATACAGACGTGAGTCCGCCCCGAGATACTCCCACTGTTTTCTTTGGTCATGATGCACTATCCACAGAACTCGAACATCATCCAGTTCTTTTCCATGCTGAAGAAGGATGACCCCGCCCAACAAATGGTTTACTACCAGGTCGGTTGTTCGCTGCATTGGACCCGAGGTGTCTTTTGACCAGGCGGCTCATTTCGGTAGGCTGGAATAGGTACCTACACCATTCCTGAGATAGCGACCCCGTTCATGGCCAAGTTATCGAAGACCATTGATATGATGCTCGGTAGTCACCTAGACGCACACGTAATGGGTAGGCAGGCAAAATTTCTCCCGAATTTCTTCACGGGATTCACATCTGTGGCGAATTTTAGGCGGTTATGAGTTCTTGATGCAAAATTGTATGTGGAACTTGCTTAATACACTGTTCGCATGCTGAACTGACCTCGTGTAGATGAAGCGGGCGATAAGATTTGTGTGTTTGGGTTTTCGAGAGGTGCTTATACTGCCCGTGCGCTGGCTGGGATGTAAGTCCTGGCGTGCTGCTAATCTGGGGGGTTTTTATATGCTTGAACCCTTTCTATCATGTAGGATTCACAAAGTCGGTCTGCTACCTCGGTGCAACCATCAGCAAGTCCCTTTTGCGTACAAGATGTACTCCCAGGACGATGACATTGGATGGGAGCAAAGTACGGCCTTCAAGAAAGCATTTTCTATTTACGTCGACATTGAATTTGTGGGTGTTTGGTAAGTTCGAGATCCGAAGAGGACACGTTGTATCATTAATCTTGACACAACTGGAACGCGTTAGGGACACGGTTAGTTCCGTCGGCGTAATTCCTCGCAGATTGCCGTTCACGAAAGCCAATGACAACATTCGGTACTTCAGACATGCTCTGTCGCTGGATGAGCGTCGAGTGTATGCCATACTTTTTTTCTCATCCAATCACTGTCAATGACCGTCTTGTTATACAGCCGGTTCAAGGCAAACTACTTCAACCGGCCAACAGGAGATGACCTTAAACGCGGTGTCAAGCGCCATGAGATGCCCCGTAGCATCAAGAAACTCCACGTGCCGTCCTTACCAAAAGCTATCAAGCAGTACACTAATGGCCACTATCACGAGACATCCTTACCAGAACTCGAACAACATTACTCTCAAAAAATCACCGAGACTAATGTTGAAGAGGTGTGGTTCGCTGGCGTTCATTGCGGTATGTCCATCATTCTATACAAAAACCATCTGCAACGTACTTAGCGTCATGCAGACGTCGGCGGTGGATCTGTCAACAACGGCACCCGTAACAGCCTGGCGCGTATTTCGTTACGATGGATGATCAGACAGTGTTTCCTCGCTAACACGGGGATCATGTTCCATCGCTCCATGTTCAAGGAAATTGGCATGGATGATGCTATGTTATATCCGCATGTGGTTGACCGTCCTCCGGCGGTCTTCCAAACACCACCATCTCCATCGCCTTCTGGTACGCCAGACTCGACGAAGGGATACTTGGTACCGAAACCGCAGGTCGTCAAGGGCGATCCGACGGTCGTGGCCTACAGTGACGGCGGGACGTTCGTCAGCGAGGAACAGGAAGACCTGGCAGATGCTCTTTGTCCTACGTATGACCAACTGCAGGTCTCACCGTGGTGGTGGATCCTAGAGGTCATCCCGCAAAAGTTGCATTATCAGAGAGACGAAGACGATCACTGGGACAATGACTTTGTGTAAGTCATATCCCGTGTTGCGTGAGTGATTCGGTTAACTTGGAATTATCCTATGTAGTGTCAATATGGGCGCGGGGAGACACATTCCCATGCAATTCAAAGGGGGGGCCAATGTCAAGTTGCACCGGACGGTCAAGATTCGGATGGAAGCAGATGGATTGGAAGGGGGCAAATACTGGCCCAAGGCCAAACTCAAGGTTGAGCCGGAGTGGGCCGACTAGACAGTCGATGCCTGCCCTTGTCTATTTTGGCTGTGCATATGCATCATCTTCCCTTCGTCCCTGTAACCTTGACGCATTCTTACGTTTCTTGGAAGTACACTTTTTGATACCGTTCGTGAACCTCTTCATGTGATGACCACACTCTTCATTTTGGAAACACTACATACATCTTGATACCTGGTGATGAGTCGGCGGCCCGGGGGTGAGTCGAATGAGTTGAGGTAGGTGGCCTGGTTAACTCTCGTACATGAAGTCGGACTCTGACTAATGCCTGGCTGACGTCCGGGTGGCAGTGTCAAAATACGCGTACGCGGCCATCGAATTACTACAAGCGGCACGACGTAAATACAAACGTCTGTGGTCTCCGCATCACCTTCCTCGACCTAACGATTCACGAACGTGGAAGTGGCCGCATCGAAGGAAACCCATCTTGGCATTCAACGCGGCTTCCGTGGGCTTCTCTCTCACGGTACTTTCGGTTGGCGCTGACGGCGTTGGACGAACTGCCTCGGAGTCCCAGCGAGGCTTGATGTGTGGATAGGTTTCCTTTTCTTGATGGACGCCGGCTCGAAAGTCACGTACGCTACGGGGAACCACCGATCAAAACTCGGGTTGGCTCGACGGCCACGGCCAACAAACAAATTCACGCCGTGTCCACCTGCCACTGGCACCCGCGGACGAGAAGACGCTAACGTGATGTGACGCCGCGCTTAGCAGTGGGATACTATGCAATGGCAGGTCAAGGGGTCCTATACGGTTGGCTCTTTGCAAACATTGGTACCGGCGCGATCGAGAGAGATGAAGATGTACAAGGTCGGCGTGCCTATCAGAAACGTGAACATTCGAGCGAGCGGTAGCTGATCGCTTTGGAATTTCGAAAAGTTCAGTCGTTCCCTTTCAATACGCACACGTCTGCGTAGATGCGATGAAACCCTACAGAATGGACTGATACGGGGACCGATTCTTGGCAGGTGGAAGGAACCCTGTTATTTGAACATATGAAATGATGGTGACGACTGCACTTGACGATGCATCATCAATGATCAATGGTGCAAAGATCATCGATCATCTCCTTTCAATTCTCGTTCTCAGACCACGGGCTTTTTGTCGAGGCGCCAGGGGTGATGGAGTGGCCTATCCCCGGTAACAGGCGAGCTTCTTGCTCTTTTTGTCTTTGTTCGCTTCGCCCTTTCCGCGGGATGTTACCCTCCTCCCCTCTACTCGTATCGCAAATGGTTCTGACAAGACAGAACCTTCAACCTGTAAGCGCGCATGTTAACATGTGCCTTCCGTGAACAAGTGCGACGCCTCGACGATACGATTTTCAGCCTTGATCCACAACTTTTGCTTGCACTCGATGGCCGACATGAATTTCATCCACCAGTCTCTCGTTGTTCTCAAGGGCAGATTCGCCCGGTACTCCAACGATCCGCAATCGTCGTCTGTAACGCAAATGTATATATCGATACATAAGCAAATACAAACAGTTTTCCTCTACATTTTCTTTCTGCATATCATCATAAAATAAAGGACGCGAGGAGAAGGACAAGTACAGCACCAGGCATAGAGCAACAGGTCTGTTTGGCAACACCAAAAGAAGTAAAGGTGGGGTTAAGGGGAGGCAATTGTACATACTACGTCGGTTGTATCATATAGAGACACAATGGAAAGACATACTGGATCAACAAACGAAGACCATATACTCGGTGATCGAAATAAGACCTTGTGAGGGACGTGATTTAAGCCCTCTCGCCCCTGAGGCGACGAGCCAGGGCAAGATCCTTGGGTTGGCTACAAATGATCAGTCAACGAGTTTTTGGGCAAACAACCAAAAGGACATACATGGTGACACCTGGAAGAAAGAAACGTGTGAACTCGGGGTCAACGGAAACAGGACGGATGACTCACGCTTTGCGTGAATAGCAGCCAAGTTGGTGTCTTCAAAGAGAGAGACGAGGTACGCCTCAGCAGCCTCCTGCAATGCCATCACAGCGGATGACTGGAAGCGCAAGTCGGTCTATTTCCCACATGTTTCATCACTTCCAAGTCACGAGACGACAACTACAATACATACCTTGAAATCCTGAGCGATTTCACGAACCAGCCTCTGGAAGGGGAGCTTCCTGATGAGGAGCTCGGTCGACTTCTGGTACCTTCTGATTTCACGAAGAGCGACTGTTCCAGGGCGGAAACGGTGAGGTTTCTTCACACCACCCGTAGCAGCCTGTGACACGACCACAAATGGGATAAGCGGGCACGGTAGGTTGGATGGTAGAGGGTTCGACACGTACAGCAGCAGCAGTTTTACGGGCGGCCTTGGTTGCCAATTGTTTACGGGGGGCCTTGCCTGGGATTAGATTTGTCACCAGGGCCACGCGATGCCACGACATCTCTTACCTCCAGTAGTCTTACGGGCGGTTTGCTGACCAAGGGAGATGAGCCTCGAGATGTCGACGTGCGTTGAGAGAAACACTTGCCTTGGTACGAGCCATTGTTGTATAAGATGAAAGTTGGTTGTAGTCGGGGATGTGATTGAGGACGTTGTCGGTGTGAGATGGTGGTTGCGGAACAAAGGGGATGATGATGAGGGAGACGTTTGTTGATTGGGAAACTGCGCGATTCCCACGCCTCTTTTCGCACTCCGTTGAGTTGGAACTTGCGCACTGACCGGCTCTGTTTTGGCTCGGAACTTTCAGCTTGCCCACGAGTGCACAACATACGGATTTCTCGATTCACAGCCATGATCGCTTGTAAATGTGACTGGCACCGGTCTTGCGAGTGATACGACTCATTGCCAAGTTACTCTCTGATTCCACCCGACTCACTCCGAGCCCGCTCCACCTCACGTATCTCCGCGGTGAGGGTTGCTCGCAGCCTCTAGTTCTATCATATCTGTCATGTTCTCCTCTATGTCAAGTTAAATCCTATCACACGGTAGCGATGGCGAAACCGTCCCGAAACCCAGTCGTAAATGGACAATAACATGCCGCGTCGCCGGGACTCGCACATGATGTGATTCTGTCCCCAGTTCTATCGATTGAATGTCACACCCCACAAAATCCCCCCAGGCTGTCCCAGTCAATGCCGCCACTCCAGTAGTCGATCTTGGACGCCTGCAAGGCTACTCATTCACATCGACTCTCTGGCGCGTGTCCGCCACTGCTGATGCCATCTTGCAGCATCAAAACGAAGTGCAAGGAACAAGACGTAGAGAAGGACAGTCCATTTTCTATTCCCGTGGTGTTCGCGCTCTCTTCCCCCATATCACCATCTACGAGTAAGCAGAAACTGCGCCAGTCAACAAGCCCGCATCTGCAGCGCATTATCGCAGATCTAGGAGTGACGTGTCCGCTCTCCCAAAACCAAAGGGACCTGACAATTGTGAGGATCTCATGAACGCCATTCGGTTAGCTGGCACTCTGGATAAAGAGCTGGATGAACTCTCTGGGGTTCGTAAGCCATTTGTCAATGCATCCTCTTACTGCATTGCACCAACCCACATACGGGAACGCGAACCTCCCACGTCGTTTACCGTGCTCTCCCGACATCATTGATGGCAAATTACTGCCAAGGCATGGGCGTCGGCTTCAGTGGCTTCGCAAACCCAGTTCAGTGTCGCCCCTCCCGCCCTTTCTCCTCAGATGCTCGACAACGTGCGCCGACGATGATTAAGCATCCTACTCAGAATGACACGTTAGACCCGCGGCTGTTTCTTCCCTTGCGCGGTTGTCGACGTTATGAAGTTCTTCTCCGATTCCACCCGTGCCTCTTATACCCGACTCCCCTTCGGTCAATGGAGACTACGAGCCCGCTCGCCCTCGCTCCGCCTCACGTACCTCCGTGGTCAACGCCTCCGAGGGTCGCTCGCAGCCTCCACCCACTACGCTTGTATCCGTCATATCCTCCTGTGTCAAGTTAAATGCTATCACACGGATTCCAGCCACTATTGAGGCCTCAACATCCCTTTGCAAGCAACTGTCGGCGACGTATCAGCCCTCGGGGGATGCCAGTGGTCATGCTCATAGACCCTAGCGGCGGCAGTCCCGTCATTGGACTCGCCCTGCGATCCGCGTCGGACCGCGTCCTCGTCCGAGCGAGCGAAACTGCACCGGAACACCAAGCCTCCGAACGCGACCTCAAACGGAAACGGGATCGTGCAGAGGCGAAGGAACGTCTGGAAAACATAGTGGGACCGAAAGAAGTGGGTCGGGAGGGGATGTTGGAGAAGAAACGTGCGCGTATAGAGAACGATCGTGCGTTCGGGAGAAGCGGGACGATGGTATAAAGCGGACGAATTGATGTTGCTCGGTGGTGGGGATAATTTCAGAGACCAGTTATGTGTTATGTGTCTCACCAAGCTTTGTTACTGACGCCTACGATAGCATAGCACCATGGGATGCTGCCCAAGCGTTGCGAAGAGGTCTGTTGTATCGCAGCGCGTGAACGTGCCGTCCCGATGCGCGAGAAAAACAAGGCGACTGCAATGTATGGACATGTTCCAACAATTTGATATACAACCGTTCCGTGCGTGGTATGCCACTTTGGTTCCGATACAGCATCCCTCTCATATGCTCGGGTGACACGTAAATCCATGCCCTGTCAGGCATCAGGGAGATAAGAAATCGAATATCGAGGCGTTGACGTCCTGGCCAACACTAAACGCACATCCTCGTCTTATCAGACATTCTGTACACTTGCAAAGCCCTAAGCAATCAGACACTGTCCTTCCAACCTCCGTATTTGTATAGGCTTCATCAATGAATTAATGACGGTCGAGTAGATATCCTAGCGAGCGTCATCATGGACGGGCTTATATGATTCATAGTGATGCTGCGAGGTGACATGAACTCAAAAAGTATGTCCACATACCCCCGATTCAGCACGGAATCCCATTCAATTACCTGGATCAAGGCGTCTCATCGTGTGTACCTGACCGAAAACACAACATCCACGTGGGAAACGTAACTGAAAGGGTAGAGCTGCCTGTTTCTTGTTGATGCTGATCAACTATAAGTCTAACAATGCATGTTAAAGCAACGTAGCGCGTACCGTTAGATGGACCCTCCCGGCTGAGGGTTGAGAAGCATCGATCGCTTGTTGCGCCTGATGGGATGTGAGCGATCGTGACGAGGTTCACCATCACCAGAAAAAGACACACTGCGTCCGCTGCCCTTGCATCCGCAGTACCTTGTCCACTACGAGAAGTATCTGCCTTCGGATGCTTGGGAACAGCAGCCTTGCGACGCGGTTTACGCTGTAACATGTGATAAGTTCCTGCACACAGATCTGAGGAAGAGTGAACCTGTTGTTTTATGACAGGTTTCGCGACCGCTCGCTAAGTTGATAGTTAGACACATTGCACCTGTGCGTTCACCGAGGAAGGGTGCTCACTCGTTGACGTTGACCTGCAGCCATCCTCGAAGGTCCCTCGTTTGAGGCAGCCAATCTCACTGATGAGCGGGAGGGTGATCGATGATCGGCAGGTTCGCGAGACTCTCTGGAACGTTGGTCTGACTTCTGCGAAGTGGGATCCTTGTGGCTCTTCCTCTGTAGCCACTGTCTGAACGTCGAACGGCTCTGGCGTGACTCGGCAGCATCAATGGTGCCCCTCAGACGAGCCCCTGGAGTAGAAGTCACTCGGACGCCATCTGGCAAGTGTGATACGGCATGGGAATCCTGGGGATGGTCGGAGGAAGTTGGGGATGATGGCTTCAGCAGCGTCAACACGGAAGAAAGATAAGAATGTGGTGATCACTGACCTCGTCGAAATCGAACTGAGGAACGGGCGCGCTCGATGGCACCTCAACCTATTCCATTGTAAGAACGCACTTCAAGGGGGAAATAAAGAAACTGATACCTCGAGGAGATCTTCGTTGTGTCCTTCGGACTCGGGTGAGCTGGATTTCGTAGGATCTTCCTGTTGTATGTACACAATCGGGTCAGCGCAGCTCTTTCGAGCATGATAAACTCCTACCGGACTCGAGTCAGGTGGATTGTTGTCATGGCCACCCGATGTCAAAGGGTGCTCGTCTTGTTGTATTTCCTCGCGAGTAGATGCCTACATAGTTTGTGAGCATGGGAGATGGAGTGGGGCTTATCTGACATGCAAGGACTATGAACACACAAACGCTTACACGGAAAGGAGCGTACGAGTCAGGGAGAATCTTGTTGAGATCATGTGTGACGATTTTCCCGTCATGTCGTCCAGTCACAATATAGCTGCTGTCGGGGGAGAGAGCAATTGACTGTACATTCGCACTGTCCTCTATGACGGAGCCAACCCGAGTCAGTGTCGACGTGTCCAGGAAGGAGATTGAATGCTGTGCGACGACAGCGATGAATTTGCCATCGGCAGCTAGAGCAATAGAGGGGACTTGGTTGTCGCCGTCATGGAGAATCAGCGATTCAGCAAGCTGAGACCCAGTGGAGACGTCGAAGCACTTGATTTTGTTGTCGTGGGATGTGGCAAAAATGTGCTGACCTGACCATGCAAGCGGAGTGCAAGGGCCCCGTTGGGGTATGGTAGTCTTGATGGCGAGGAGCTCGTCACCACTGTGACTGTCGAAAATACGGATGTTGGAGCCATAGTGGCATGCAGTGGCGATGTGCTCGCCATTCGGGGAGAATTTGACACCAATGACAAAATTGTCGTGTTCGAGCGGGCCAACGAGTCTCTCCCCGCTCGTAATGCTCCAAATACTCGCTTGCTTGTCGGTCCCGGTGGCGAACCTGGTCGAATCAGGGGAGACGTCGACTGCCCGTACCGTGTTTGTCCCCTCGACGTCGACGACCTTTTCACGCATCTCCCCGTCCCACACGCTTGCTCCCTTGCGAGTCCCGCACACTACCCATTTGTGATCCCCCGACACAGAAATGGCGTACAACTCCGCTCCCGTTTGTTTTCCGACCTCTTGACCATCTGTAAGTCGCCATCGTCGAACCGAATCGATACTCCCACCCAAAACATGTGCTCCGTCAGGGTGGAAGGCGACTGCGAATACAATGTCGGAGTGACCGGTGTCAAGTACCATCGTTTGGTCTTACTGAATTGTCAGCATTTCTTGTTCGCTTCTCGGAGCTGCCACGCACCGGTATTGAGCGACGCCATCTTCACCAATGGTACACAATCGTTGGTGTTGAAACGTCAAGGATCAAGGTGTTTTGGTTTACTCGTGGCGCGTAACGTTGCTCCATAAACATGTTTCGTGGTGCCTCGTGCTCTTTGGCGCTTATTCCTACTCGGATCCAGCCAAGCTTGACCTGGTTGCGAAAGTTTCCAGACATATTTTCTTAGGTCAGAGGACGCACAACATCCAAGCTGTCCCACCGGCAATGTTGTCGTCTGTACCCTCGACCGCTCCTTGCGTCAACGACTCATAGTCGTTCAATCTCAGGTCCTTTTACCATGTTTGTGCAGACTCTCCTTCCACGTCTCCAGAAAAGTCCCCTCAGGCTTTCTCAACTTCACTCCTCGCCTTGCTCCGCTCACGACTAGGAGGTCGTCTGATTCTTTCTAAAAGAATATTAGGGTACAAGCTCGCAGCCACGTGAATTCCCCCGTTCCTTCATTCCGACCCCATCCGGCTGCGGAGACCCCCTGCATAGATGGCAATGGCAGAAGGTGCGCATCCGCGCACCGACCGTTTTTGTCGTCTCAGGCATTAACCGCCCACAATCGGACAAGAACGCTGCTGCTCCAACGATGCCAAGCCTTCGGCCCGATTCTTCCGTCCTGGACGCATATTTGGGTCGTTCTGAGTCCGAAGATGACGAAGAGTTGGATAGCGATGGCAAACTCGTCCCGAAACCTGGTCGTATTTAAACGGACAACAACACGTCGCGTCGCCGGCACTCGCTGCGGGCATAGTGCTGGCCCTAGTGTTATTAATTAAATGTCACACCCGACAAGATCCCCCCCAAGTTGTCCAAGTCAGCGCCGCCACTCAATTAACCATGTCAATTACTTGGCCACGAGTTTCTGTTTCAACAAGTATCTCGACATCCAGTGGAGCGGTACGCAGGGCAATCTTGGCAGTAGCCAACTCGTCTTCTAGTGATACGGCGCCACCTCCTCGCGTTAGAGCCAGGATTATGATGATTATTGTGCCCTTCTAATGTACTTCCACCGATCTAGCACAATCTAAGCACTGATACTCGAGCAAACGGAAAGATGGCGCTGATGGGTCGAACAACTCATCGGACGTCGACTCGTGAGACATGCCTTTTTCTCATTTGGTCACGCCACGGTGTACTGGGAGCTCGGCATCTAGTCAGTCCAATGTCGACCTCGGATGCCTGCAAAGTCGTTGATTAACATCGAATCTCTAGCTGATGCCCTTGTATGGCGGTCAAAACGTTGATACGAAGTGCAAGGAACAGGACGTTGAGAAGGACCGACTGCTATCTATTCTCGCTGTGTTCGCTCGCTGTTCCTCGACTTCTACCCCCCATATCCCCATCTGCGAGTAAGCAGAAACCATGCCAGTCAACAAGCTCGCATCTACAGCGCATCATCGCAGGTGTAGGAGTGATGTACCCGCTCTCCCAAAATCGAAGGGACCTGACAAATATGAGGATCCCATGAAAGCTACCCAGCTAGTGGGTACTCCAGACACAGAGCCGAATCAACCCCTGTGGCTCCCAAGCCATCGTCAAGTCATCCTCCGACTGTATCTCACCGACTCCCATCCCGGAACGCGATCCTCCCATGTCGTTTGCCATGCTCTTCCGACCATCTCAAAGGAAAGTATTGTTGAGACATCGGCGTCGCTTTCATCGGTTTCGCAGATCCAGTTCAATATTGTCCCTCTCGTGCTTTCTCCTCGGTATAGAATAGATGCTCGACAACCAACGTGCACCGACGATAATCAACCACCTTGTTCAGAATGACACGTCCGACGCAGTGTCTGTTTCTTCCGCTGCGCGGTCGTCGACATCACGAGGTTCTTCTTGCATTCCACCCTGTACCTCTTATCCATTCGACACCTGACACCCCTCTGGTCAGGGAAGTGTTACACTTAACCTGGATAGGGCTGAGCATAGACCATTGAGGTTGTCCACTTGCTCATGACTCGAGCGAAGGGAGCACCGAGCAGGTGCAATGGATGAGTTAGGACTAGGACATGGTGAGTCCATGGTAGGGCGGCCAAGACCTCAGGCAAGTGAGGAGGTGAAGAAGCATAGATTCAATGAAGAACTAGCTATGACAGAGGAGAGATCCTTGGGGTACAACCATAGAGATGAAGGTTGATCAAGGTAAGGATCTAAGAGCGAGGGAGGAAATCTATATAAGGTGTCATGGCTGTGCACAGACCAAGGTACACAGGGCTAAGGGTAGTCCAAATAAGGAATACATGTGGGTGAGAAGCAAAGGGCAAAGGGTAATCCAGATAAGGAATACACAAGGTTAGGAAGCATAGGGTGAAAGGTAGTCCAGATAAGGAATACACAAGGATGAGAAGTGAGGGGTCAAGGGTTACCTGAATAAGGGAATACACAAGGGAAAGAAGCATAGATCTAAGGGTAGTTCCAGATAAGGGAACTCACGTGGTCAAGAAGCGAGGGACAAAAGAGGAGAGCGGGGAGATCCAAGGACTAGCCTCAAGGTGGTGATGCGGAGACATGGTAGGGGAGGGACGATGCAACTGGATGGTGATGTGGCTAGACGATGAGGACGCAGTAGAGGAGGTACACAGTTTGAGGAGGGTTCAAAGGAGAGGGATACTGACTAGTTGATCGAGGACTAGAGGGTAGGATTGAGGACAGGAGGGTGTAGGAGGGTTGCAGGAGGGTCGAGGGCAAGGCAAGGAGGAAAAAGAAATGGGTTAGATCACGTGCTCAACAGTAATCGTAACAGGAAGACTACAAACTCGGTTTGCTGTACCTTACGTACCTCCGCGGTCAATACCTTTGAGGGTCGCTCGCAGCCTCCACTCACTGCCCTTGTACCTGCCATGTCCTCCTCGACGTCAAGTAAAATAAGATCGCACGGATTCCAGGCATCACTCATGCCTCAGTCTCCTTTGAAAACAGTGGTTTCATCCGAGGAGAATCCTGCGGGGGAGCTCTAAGTGTGACTCGAGCACTGGACATGCGCCGTTCACACTGCGCGATGACAATGATATGAGCTCTATATTAAAGGTTTGGGACATGCGAAGAAACCAAGTGTGACATTCAAGCATCCGCGCTCCATCCGTGGTCGGGAATGTGCAAAGAGACCTCATGGATGAACCGAGAACGCCAGAACGAAGACGCAGCGAGACCAAGGCTATGGTCGAGGTTGGTTTGACGTTCTTGTGTGGTCTTATTGTTCTGATCGGATGAATGCTTTAGCTTGGCAAGATCGTTAAAAGCCGTGGGCCGCTGGCGCAGGGTGACTCTGACTCTGACGCGGGGCTCCGTAGTCGCAATCCAGCGATTACCGTGACGATGCAGAATGGTGTCCATGGTACGATGCAGCCCATGGCTAGTGGCATGACCCCGATGGTTCCACCTCAGTTCAGCAGTGCACCGGCATATCTTGCTGCACGTAAACGTGCAATTCTTATCGCAAAATACGCACACCAGATGGCTGATTTCCTGCATGCTATGCAAATCACAGGTGAAGAATGGGTGGGCGGCTCGAATGTCGGGTTTTGGAGCGGTGGTTCTGCGTAGTGCGGGGAGCGCGTACGTTGCACGGTGTGGGGACAATGTATGGTGGTATGGGTGGGGGAGCGGCGGGTATGGCGTATTTCTCTTATGTTCTTTTTTTTTCCTCGGCTTGCATCATGACCCCGGCGTGTTTTCGTTTTGGGATGCTCTCTCGTTCGTTTACCTCGATCATCATAGGTGCAACGAGGAACTTGTCCGAGCTGTCACCATGATCTACCTAGTGCGAAAACAAACCTATCGAGGCCGTAAACTCACTCCCTCGTTGAGGTCTACTCAAGATGAAGCCCAGAAAAAGCCAGTCAAACTTACACCGTGACGAGAGGATGTACGCACCATGTCAGGCACGCTCGGCGCTCTCCCAGCCACTGTCTCGATTCCCTTGACCAAGCAGAACGATTACCACGAGATAGGAGGTTCGTGTAAATCTAGCCAAGCGTTGCGAACGGCGATGAATATAGTTATGAGGGACGACGGAACAGAAATGCACCGTGCAAACGCAGTTGGTAAACCGAGCTTGGTCAGTGCGTACCATGGTTCGGGCTCGTACGTGAAACTAGTATCAATGACCGATTTCTGGGCATGTCTTGACCAGACCGCTGAGCGAAGATATTGGCACCTCGAGGAGACGCATCGCGGTCTCAATGTTGCTGAACCTGTCGCCGAGATTCGAACGCAGCGCAAGAGTGACGGACTACATCGACGAGGATGAGTCCCTGTTCATCAATTGTCTCGATATTCATGCGCGTTGATAGAGGAAGTCACCACAGGGCTTGGACACTCACACTCGGTGATAATCATATCTGTAATCAACAAGGGAAACACGTCGAAGCAGGGGGAACACAACAGCCTAACATGCGTCCTCCGAGCCGTAGAGTAGTTGACATTCTTTAGGCTTGGAACAGCTCTAACCGATTAATCCATCAGACTCTGTCCTCCAACCCAACCACCGTGTGTATTGACTTCATCGATGAATCGATGACGGTTGATCTGAATATCCTGGCGAACTCGATCAGAACTCGTAAGCGATATTGTGACGTGACACGAACTCAAAGAACGATGTCCACATACTCCCAATTCGGCTTGGTATCTACACGGATGGCATTGAATCACCTGGATGAATGCGTCTCCTCGTGTGTACCTGAGCGAAAACACAACATCCATGTAGGAAACGTGATCGTAAGGGCAGAGTAATTCGATCCTTGCTGTGGTTGAACGTTGATCGACTGTAAGCTTAACAACGTAGGGTAAAGCAAAGTAATGCGCACCGTTAGCTGGACTCCCGTGGCCGACGGTTCGGCTGGATCATTCTCTTGTTGTGCCTAACAGAACGTGAGCGATCGTGACCAAGTCCACCATTGCCAGAAAAAGACAAACCGGGTCCGCTTCCCTTGCATCCGCAACAGGTTGTCCGCTACGGGAAGCATCGTGGTCGGTGTGGGTGGGAACAGTGGCCTTGGCAGGCGATTTACGCTGTAGTGTCCAATGAGTCCCTGCATACAAACTCGAGGCAGATCTTACGAACCTTTTCGTTTCCACCCCATTTCGCAACCGTTCGCTAAGGTGATAGGTTGGACATGCCACATTTAATCGACTATCGAGGAAGGGCACTCACTCGCCTACGTTGACCTGCAGCCATCCACGAAGGTCCCTCGTTTGAGGCATCAACTCTCACCGGTGAGGGGGAGGGCGATCGATGATCGGCGGGTTGGCGAGACTTTCCGGAACGTCGGTCAGATTTATCTGAAGTGGGATCCTTGTGGCTCTTCCTCTGTAGCCACTGTTTGAATGTCGAACGGCTCTGGCGTGACTCGGCAGTATCAACAGTTCCCCCCAGACGAGCCTCCGGAGTGGAAGTCACTCGTACGCCATCTGGCGACTGTGACACAGCATTGAAATCGTGGGGATGGTCGGAGGAGGTCGGGGATGGTGGCTTCAACAGTGTCAATATGGAAGTAAGATAAGAATGTGGTGATCACTAACCTCGTCGAAATCGAACTGGGGAGCGGGCGCGCTCGACGGTACCTCAACCTATGCCATTGTGAGAACTCGCTTCGAAGGGGAAATGAAGAAACTGATACCTCGAGGAGATCATGACCGTCTTCGTTGTGTCCTTCGGACTCGGGTGAACTGGATTTCGTAGGATCTTCCTGTTGTACGTACACAATCGGGTCAGCACAGCTCTTGCGGTGACAGAGTGACAAACTCCTACAGGATTCGAGTCAGGTGGTCCGCCCGATGTCGAAGGCTGTTCTTTTTGTTGTCTTTCCTCGCGAGTGGATGCCTACATAGTTTGTCAGCGTGGGAGACGCAGTGGGGCTTATCTGACATGCCAGGAATATGAGGGCACAAATACTTACATGATACGAGTCAGGGAGAATGTTGTGGAGACGATGAATGACAATTTTCCCGTCAATTTGTCCAGTCACAATACAGTTGTTGTCTGGGGAGACAGCGATTGACTGTATGTCTGCACTATCCTCGATGACGGAGCCAATTTGAGCAAGTGTTGATGTGTCCAGGAAGGAGATTGAACGCTTTGCAACGGCAGCGATGAATTTGCCATTCGCAGCTACAGCAATAGAGGGGATGTCGTTGTTGCCATCATAGAAACTCGATGATTCGGCGAGCTGGGACCCAGTGGATACATCGAAGGACCTGATTTTGTTGTCGCGGGATGCGGCAAAGATTTGCTGGCCTGACCATGCGAGCGGAGTACACGGGCCCCGTTGTGGTATGGTAGTCTCGATGGTGGTGAGCTTGTTGCCGTTGTGACTGTCGAAAATGCAGATCGAACCGCCGTAGCATGCAGTGGCGACGTGGTCGCCGTCTGGTGAGAATTTGATTCCAGTGACAGAATTGTCGTGTTCGAGCGGGCCAACGAGTCTCTCCCCGCTCGTAATGCCCCAAATGTTCACTTTCCTGTCCCCCCCTCTAGTCCCGGTGGCGAACCTGCTCGAATCAGGGGAGACGTCGACCGCCCACACTGCGTTTGTGCCCTCGACGTCGATGACCTTTTCGCGCATCTCTCCGTCCCACACGCTTGCTCTCTCATCATCTCCACACACTATCCACTTATGATCCCTTGAGACAGCGATGGCATTCAACTCCGCTCCCGTTTGCTTGCCCACCTCTTGACCGTCTGCAAGTCGCCATCGTCGAATACCACCCCCGCCCCCACCCAAAACGTGTGTTCCGTCAGGGTGGAAAGCGACTGCGAATACGTAGCCAGAGCTACCAGTGTCAAGTATCATCGGTTGGTCTTACTGAATTGTCAGCATTGTTCGATCACTCCTCGCAACTGTCACGCACCAGTATTCGTCGACGACATCTTCAACAATAAATACACAATCCCCGGTGTCGAATTGTCAAGGCAGAAGGTGTTTCGGTTTGCTCGTGGTCGCAAAGCAAACACGATTGTTATTCTCAATATGGGTGCCTCGTGTCTTTGGCGCTTATTCTTACTCGGATCTCAGCGCTGCGAGTAAGCACTTAGCAGCCAACTTATCGGCGAAGTCTTCCGTCATTTGTAGGGAAACGAACGAAACCGAAACTAACATGAAAATGAGGGAAAAGTAGAGGACGATCTCGGAAGCAACACACCCAATGCTATCGGTCTCAAATTCAATGTCCCCAAGAAATGTATGTACCATGGTGACTCTTATTTTTCCGACTTTTTCTTTTGGGCTTGCACCGTGACCCTGGGACGTTTTTAGCTTTGTTTTTGGACTCACTCTCGTTCGCTTGCCTCGATCACTAGGTGCGATGAGGAGCCCGCCTGAATCGTCACCATGACCTAGTGGCACGAGAAACGACCTGCTTAAAGATGAAGCCTAGAAAGAGTCAGCCAAACTTGCAGGAGAAGATGTACATACCACGTCAGGAAGACCATCGTCTCGATTCCTGGACCAAGTAGAGCAATTCCTTAGGAGACAAATTCATTTCGACTTAACCAAGCACTGCGAACGGCGATGAACGACGGACGACGAAACTGAGACACAACATGCGAGTGCATGGATCGGTAAACCGAGGTTGGTATCGGTTCGGTCTCGTATGTTAAACTGATATCTTTTTGGCCAGAACGCTGAACGAGGGTGAGCCACTGTTGACCAAGTGTCTTGAGATGCACTGATGCTGGTAGAGGTGGCGAACAGACATCAAGAAAGTCGTCTGCCACCGGAGATACCGACCATGACAGGCTCTTTCTCGGTACATTTCTCGAGGACACCGATCTTGATCGCGCCACAGCAGAGCCGATAAGTGCGAGCTGGGACGAGCCGACCGAAGTCTGATCTCTCCTGAGCGTTGCTTCATTCATAAAACGAGCCGGAGGGAGCGACCTACTCGATCATCTAGCCCAATCCCTGTTCACAAGGGGAACCCCCACATGTGAGCTTAGACGACACTTGTTCTCGGATCCAAGATCAACAAGGAAATCACGTCGAAACCAGAGGGACACGACGGTCTAACATACGCCCTCATCCTAGTTAACATTCTTTAGGTTCACAGCAGCCCTAATCTGTCCTCCAACACAACCTCGAGCGTGTATGTGTAGACTCCATCAATCATGGACGAGCTTATTAGGTGACACGGACTCAAAGAACGATGTCCACATACTCTCGATTCAACTTGGTACATGAATGGCATTGAATCAATGCTTCTCATCATGTGTACCTGAGCGAAAACACAACATCCACGTGGGAAACGTGATCGAAAGGGTAGAGTAACTTGATCCTTCCTGATGTTGATTCACTGTAAACTTAATAATGTAGGCTAAAGGCAATGTGATGCGCACCGTTAGCTGGACCCCCGCGGCTGAGGGTTGGGATGGATCGTTCGCTTGTTGCGCCTGATGAGATGTGAGCGATCGTGATGAGGTTCACTATCACCAGAAAAAGACACACTGGGTCTGCTACTATTGGATCCGCAGCACGTTGTCCACTACTAGAAACATCTTTCTTCGGATGCTTGGGAACCGCAGCCTTGCGACGCGATTTATGCTGTAAGGTGTGATGAGTGAGTTCCTGTATACATATCCGAGGAACAATGAACCTCTTGTTTTATGACGGGTTTTGCAACCGCTCGCTAAAATGATATGTTAGACACATTGCATCAGCTCGTCTACCAGGGAGTACTTACTCGTTGACGCTGACCTGCAGCCATCCTCGAAGGTCCCTCATTTGAGGCATCCACTCTCGCTGGTGACCGGGAGGGAGCTCGACGATCGGCAGGTTCGCGAGACTTTCCGGAACGTCGGTCAGATTTATCTGAAGTAGGATCCTTGTGGCTCTTCCTCTGTAACCATTGTTTGAATGTCGAACGGCTCTGGCGTGACTCGGCAGTATCAACAGTTCCCCCCAGACGAGCCTCCGGAGTGGAAGTCACTCGTACCGTGCCATCTGGCGAGTGTGACACGGCATCGAAATCGTGGGGATGGTCGGAGGAGGTCGGGGATGGTGGCTTCAGCAGCGTCAATACGGAAGTAAGATAAGAACGTAGTGATCACCAACATCGTCAAAGTCGAACTGAGGAGCGGGCGCGCTCGACGGTACCTCAACCTATGCCATTGTGAGAACTCGCTTCGAAGGGGAAATGAAGAAACTGATACCTCGAGTGGATCACCGCCATCTTCGTCGTGTCCTTCGGACTCAGATGGGTTGGACTTCGCAGGATCATCCTGTTGTACACACCCAGTGGTGTCAGCGCAAATCTTTCGGTGACGAAATGACAAACTCCTACTGGATTCGAGTTGGGTGGATTTTCGTCATGGCTACCTGAAGTCGAAGGCTGCTCGTCTTCCTCACGAGTAGATACCTACATACTTTCTCAGTATGGGAGACGGAGTGGGGCTTATCTGAAATGCCAGGAATATGAAGGCACAAATACTTACATGGTACGAGTCAGGGAGAATCCTGTTGAGAGCACGTATGACAATTTTCCCATCACGTCGTCCAGTTACAATATAGTTGTTGTCTGGGGAGACAGCGATGGACTGCATACTTTCACTGTCCTCGATGACGGAGCCAACCCGGGTCAGTGTCGATGTGTCCAGGAAGGAGATTGAACGCCTTGCAACAGCAGCGATGAATTTTCCGTTCGCAGCCACAGCAATAGAGGGGATGTCACTGTTGCCATCATGGAAACTCGATGATTCGGCGAGCTGGGACCCAGTGGAGACGTCGAAGGACCTGATCTTGTTGTCAAGGGATGTTGCAAAGATGTGCTGACCATCGCCTGACCATGCAAGCGGAGTGCACGGGCCCCGTTGCGGTATGGTGGTCTCGATGGTGACGAGCGCATCGCCGTTGTGACTGCCGAAAACGCGGATCGAGCCACCGTAGCATGCAGTGGCGATGTGGTCGCCAGTTGGGGAGAACTTGATTCCAGTGACTTGATTATCATGTTCGAGCGGACCAACGAGTCTCTTCCCGCTCGTGATGTTCCAAATGCTCGCTTTCCTTCCTTCGGTCCCGGTGGCAAACCTGGTCGAATCAGGGGAGATGTCGACCGCATACACCTTTATGCCCTCGACGTCGACGACCTTTCCATGCAACTCTTCGTCCCACACGCTTGCCCCCTCCCGAGTTCCACATACTACCCACCTGTGATCCCTCGACACAGAAATGGCTTTCAACTCCGCTCCCGCAAGCTGCTTTCCGACCTCTTGACCGTCTGCAAGTCGCCATCGTCGAATTCCATCGATACTCCCGCCCAAAAAGTGCTTTCCGTCGGGGTGGAAGGCGATTGCGCATACCAAGGCAGAGCGACCGGTATCGAATACCATCGTTTGGTCTTACTGAATTGTCAGCATTGTTCGATCATTCCTCGGAGCTGCTACGCACCAGTATTCGTCGACGACATCCTCAATAATTCACGATCGTCGGTGTCGAAATGTCAGGGTAGAAGGTGTTTCGGTTTCCTTGTGGTCGCAAAGTTGCTGGGCCATAAACACGTTTTGTCATTCTCGATATGGGTGCCTTTAGCGCTTATTCTTGCTCGGATCCAGCTCGTTGTGACGACTAGGTAAGGATGACTTCGTCACAAATCCCATTCGCACCTGTCGGTCAAGCAATCAAAAAGTCTCCAGGCCTATTTTCTTAGGCCAGGGGACGCACAAATCCCAAGCCCCCTCAACACTCTTCAATCTTGTCATCTGTACCCTCGACCGCTCCTTCCGTCAACGACTCATAGTCGTTCAATCTCGCGTCCTTTTTCCACGTTCATGCAGACTCTCCCACCGCTTCCCCATAAAAATCCCCATAATCTTTCTCAAATTCACTCCTCGCCCCGCCCCACCCACGACCAAGAGGCGACAACGGTCAATCACTTGCCCACGAACTTCTGTTTCGACAAGTGCCTGGACGCCGCAGTGGAGCGGCACGCAGGGCATCAATCTTGGCAGTAACCAACCCATCTTCTGGTTTATATGGTACGGCGCCACCTCCTCGACCTTGGGTGCCTGCAAAGTCGGTGATTAACATCGAATCTCTGGCTAATGGCTCTACCTTTGCTGATGCCCTTGTATGGCGTCCGAACTCGGTCAAAACGTCGATACGAAGTGCAAGGAACAGGACGTTGAGAAGGACCAACCGCTTTCTCTTCTCACCGTGCTCGCTCTCTTTTCCTCCCCTCCGAGGGTCGCTCGCAGCCTCTACTCACTACGCTTGTACTTGCCACAGCCTCGACGTCGACGAGAAAGACTACAAACACAGTTTGCTGTACCTTACGTATCTCCGCGGTCAACGCCCCCGAGGGTCGCTCGCAACCTCTACTCACTACGTCATGGCCTGGACGTCAAGCAAAATGATATCGCACGGATTACAGGGTCACTCATGCCTCGATATCCCTTTGAAACGATGTTCCATCCGAGGAGAGTCCTGCTGGGAGGTCTATTGGTGACTCGAGCAGTGGACATGCGCCGTTCAGGCTGCGCGATATGGGCTCTACATCAAAGGTTTGGGAGATTCGAACCCAGCGCAAGGGTGACGGAATGCATCGACGAAGATGAGTCCCCTGTTCGTCAACTGTCTCGAGATTCGTGCACGGTGAGGTGGTGAACGGTCTTGGAAACTACGACGCCAACACACGTCGAGAAAGTCGTCTTGTCGTCGTGTTATCTGGACTCTACCGGCGAGGAGGAAGGTGTTTGGCTTTTGTGTACTCGAGAACGTAACACCTGACAGCCAACGCAAGCGTCTCTATCTCGCAGCGTTGTGTACTTGAATATCTACTAGCAAGTCCCTGTTCGCAAGGGAAAACGACCACAGGGCCCGGACGACGTTTGCACTATGTACTTAGTACTCGGATCCGTGATGCAAACATTGAAGCAGGAGGAACGCCACAGCCTAACATACACCTCGACCATGGACGGGCTCATTAGGACTCGTAGTACTTGTTGCGAGGTGACACGAACTCAAAGAATGATGTCCACATACAGCATGAAATCACATTCAATCAATGTGTTTCGTCGTGTGTACCTTACCGAAAACACAACATCCACGCAGGAAACGTGATCGAAAGGGTAGCGCTGCCTGATGTTTGATGATGCTGATTCACTGTAAGTGTAACAATTCAGGCTAAAGCAAAGTAACACGCACCGTTACATGGACCGTCCCAGGTGAGGGTTGGGATGGATCATTTGCTTGTTGCGCCTGATGGGACGTGAGCGATCATGATGAGGTCCACAATCAGAGAAGACAAACTGGGTCTGCTGCTGTTGCATCCGCAGCATGATTTACACTACGAGAGGCATTTTTGTTCTTATGCTTGGGAAGACGAGCCTTGCGACGCGATTTAGGCTGTAACGTGTGATGAGTCCCTGTACACAAATCTGAGGAACAATGAACGAACCTGTTTTTTACGACGGGTTTTGCAACTGCTCGCTAAGATGATAAATTAGACACATCAGGTCCATTTGTCACTCAAGGAGGGAGTACTTACTCGTTGACGCTGACCTGCTGCGATCCTCGAAGGTCCCTCGTTTGACGCATCCACTCTCGCTGGTGAGCGGGAGGGAGATAGATGATCAGCAGGTTGGTGAGACTTGGGCGGAATGGGATCCTTGTGGCTCTTCCTCTGTAACCACTGTCTGAATGTCGATCGGCTCTGGCGTAACTCGGCAGTATCAACAGTTCCCCCAAGACGAGCATCTGGAGTCACACCATATGACGACCGTGATACGGCATGAGAATCCTGGGGATCGGAGGAGGTCGGGGACGGTGGCTTCAGCAGCGTCAACACGGAAGTAAGATAAGAATAGAGTGACCACCAACCTCGTCGAAGTCGAACTGAGGAGCGGGCGCGCTCGATGGCACCTCAACCTATGCCATTGTGAGAATTTGCTTCGAGGAGGAAATGCATAAACTGATACCTCGAGATCGTCGCCATCTTCGTTGTGTCCTTCGGACTCGAGTGGGCTCGATCTCGTAGGATCTTCCTGTTGTACGTACACAATCGAGTCAGCGCAGCTCTCTCGGTGATGGAATGACAAACTCCTACCGGATTCGACTCGGGTGGATTGTTGTCATGGCCGCTCGATGTAGAAGGTTGCTCGTCTTGTCGTCCTTCCTCAGGAGTAGATACCTACACGGTTTACGAACACGGGAGACAGAATTGGGCTTATCCGACATGCCAGGAATATGAAGACACAAATACTTACATGGTACGAGTCAGGGAGAACGCCGTGGAGATGATGAATGACAATTTTCCCGTCAATTCGTCCAGTCACAAGATAGTTGTTGTCTGGGGAGACAGCAATTGACTGTATCTGTGCACTGTCCTGGATGACGGAGCCAATTGGAGTCAGCGTCGATGCGTCCAGGAAGGAGGTTGAATGCTGTGCGACGGCAGCGATGAACTTGCTGTTAGCAGCTACAGCAATAGAGGGTACACTGTTGCTGCCCTCACGGAGAGTTTGCGATTCGGCCAGCTGGGACCCAGTGGAGGCGTTGAAAGACCTGATTTTGTTGTCGCGGGATGCGGCAAAAATTTGCTGGCCTGACCATGCGAGGGGAGTACACGGGCCCCGTTGTGGTATGGTAGTCTTGATGGTGATGAGCTTGTTGCCGTTGTGACTGTCGAAAATGCAGATCGAGCCGCCGTAGCATGCAGTGGTGACGTGCTCGCCATTCGGGGAGAATTTGACTCCGGTAACACCATGGTCATGTTTGAGCGGGCTGACGAGTCTCTTCCCACTTGTAATGCTCCAGACGTTCGCTTGGTGACCTCCAGCCCCGGTGGCAAACCTGGTCGAATCCGGGGAGACGTCGACCGCCCACACCCAGCTTTTGTCCCCGACGTCGATGACCTTTCCACGCAGCTCTCCGTCCCACACGCTTGCCCCCCCCTCGCGAATTCCACGCACTATCCACTTGTTATCCCTCGTCACAGAAATCGCGCGCGACTTCATTCCAGTTTGCCTTGCCACCTCTTGACCATCTGCAAGTCGCCATCGCCGTATGCCGGCGTCGTTTCCGCTCAAAACATGCTTTCCGTC
>JBBPRS010000310.1:0-24860 GCA_038093155.1 Boletus huronensis
TTGCCACGGGATTGCACTTCGTCTGCCCATGCCTGATACAACAGCGACAGGCGCGGAAAGGCGCGCATTTCTGGGATCGATGCGAGGAATGATTCGGGAGAGTACTCGAACTGACGCCAGGCGCCATGTGAAGAATTGGAAAGACGATGTGGAATCTCGACTCACAAGACGCATAGAAGGGTCCATGAAGACGCGTTCTAATATCGCGCAGGATATAAAGGGGGTTTGATTGCCCGTACCGAAGAAGAGGGCGACGAGAGGATAGACGACGACTTCTCCAAAGTCCTTGTGATATAAATTGTTGGAGGAGCGAACAAAAGATATGGAAGAGAAGGACATGCCTGCGAGAACCTAAACATTCTCAGCATCGCATCGACGGAGACGACTGCAAACAGGGGTTCCAGCGCCTTGATGACCTTTAACACACGTCCAAACTTTTGAATGTCGGAGCGGAACCTGAGAAACGAGCTGGTGTCGTCTTGACGGGTGCGAGATGAGTAGAACGAACCTATCGATGACGCGACTCGGGAATACGTTGGACCAGAAATCGGCGTCGGGGTCGCGTCCGAAACTGACTTGCATACCCACAGGGGACGCTTTGAAACCGAGCTTGTCGAACATGGCGTAGGTGTTGTAGAACACAGGGCTGGCACCCTGGACGCCATCGTTGACGAAATCGGCGCCGTACTTGGACTTGTCGAGTGGGATGGACGTCGCCATGCCTCCGGCAGATGAAGATTGCTCAAATATGGTTACGGAGAAACGGTCTGGATGGAGAGAGAGGGCATAGGCGGCGGACATGCCTACTCAAGAGGTCAGACAGGCTGGCTGGATGGTGAATGACGACTCACCAGCTGCGCCCGCGCCGATGATGGCGACGCGCTTTCGCTGTGTGGTGTTGTGAGAGGACATCGTGGATGCGCTGCGAAACGGAAAAAAAAGAATAGGTCGTTTTGAGCATACCCGGCCCAGTCCAGTTCACAATTGCCCAGGACAACAGTGAACTGGATTGGGCCGGGGCTATCCAGGACAAAGTTGTATGTAGAGGACGATCCTAGAACATTGCAAACAAAGCCAGCAAAAGGGCAGTTGCGACTGTGAAGCAGACCCGGGACTCACCGAATCTTGTGTTAGAATTTGGAAAGCTGTGTGTAGGGCCAACCTGAGATTGTTTGTCTTTTGATTGAAACGTCTTTGACACTAAAAAACGAAGATGGGCCAGTCCTCCCCCCACTCGTGCTCAGAATCACGCCTCACCGCCTCAGGATACACCCTACTGAAAGAACCTCTTTGAGCACCACCGATCCTGCAATGTCCACGCCAGTTGACGTCCCCCCTTAGAATAGCCACCTGGCCCTGGTCATATTCCAACGTGAGTGTGTGTCTATCAACCCACTCCCCTCCTAACGGTTCACACTTTGGAGCCGCCTCTGCATGGACCGCTCCTTTTCTTCTCCTCTTCATTCTCGTCGTCACCGCCGTCAAGGAAGGTGTCGAGGACTACATACCGCCGCGCACAGCTCGACGAAGAAGTCAGCACCTCCGCCGTCACCCGTCTCGGCCAATGGCGCAATGCGAATCAACGACTTGATCCTCGCCCCAGGTACCAGCGACTCCTCCGCATCAACGCCCCAGGAAAGGTGTCGATGGCGACCGGGTTAGCGTGAGCACGATGGACCTCAACGAGAGTACGCTCACCCTTGGGAGACCGATCGGTGTCGGTGGGAGACAACTCGAAGACATTGCCAGTGTCCTGGGTTACACCCTGTGCAAGAGATTGGGTCCTGGGGCGAAAACACGTCGCTTTCGGCATCATACCAGCAGAGCATACCTTCTCGGTCGTCGTTTGAGGTCATCGACCGGAAGCGGAGGACCAGTGAGAGAATTGAGAATTGACTCGATGCTTGCCGAGGATGACGAAGGAGTCGAACAGGTGAGCTCAGACTCAGCTCAGCAGGTGCAATAAATTTAACTTGCAACACACCCCGCCTCAGTGACCTCGCATACTGCAAAACGCATCAACTCCCCGTCGACTAATCCATATTACAGGACATGAGGACTTGCAACATATCCCGTCTGTCCGAACTTCCCCCACCGTACACCTCACCGTCCTCAAGTGTTGCAAGACGTACTCCCTTCTCGACTACTTACATGTTGAAAGATGGCTGGACTAGTACTCATCGCTCCTCTCCCAACAATATTGATATTATAAGATGCAGGGGCTTGCAATACTTCCCAGCCGCCTGCAACTAAAACCCCGTACATCATGCTGTCTCCCACGTCGACTTGCAACACCTTTCGTGTACCCTTCCGACCACCACAGACTGCAAAAAATACACCCACTTGCGATACGTCCCTCATTCTCCTTCTCTCTCATTCACACATCTAATCGCACGAATCCGAGAGCCTGTGGCCGGGACCAGGCTGCGGACTTCGTCGGAGATGAATCAACTCGTTCTGGCTAAAATCTTAGACAACTCCCGGGGGAATACAGGATGTCTCGGCCTCCCTGCGCGCGACGCGCATGAACGTGGGTCAGTTACGGTCTTTCCCGGAAAGTACTCCGGTCTCGCCCGGACGGTTATTTGAGTCTTGACCCGATGGCAACGAAACGTGACAATTTTTATTTTTATTTTATACTTCGTGGTGGCATCCGACAGATCCCGCAATTCGGTACGGACGAATGTGGTCAGGACCGGGGTGTAAAACGCGATGTAGAAATCGGCCGGTCGGGATTCTGTACATTCATTTGATCCTTTCCACACGGATCGGCAGCATGTGGGGGCCTTCGTCATCGTAGAGCTTCTCGCAAGATGATAGGATAGCTAACGAAGATGTATCCATTACAATAGATCGACCACTCAAATGTTTCAGTAGGTAAAAGGTACCCCCAGATTCGAAGAGAGTGTGTGGATACAGAACAAAAGTAAAGAACAAGGGGATAAAAATCCGAGAAATAACATACCAACCAATTTCAACATGTCTCCTGTGAAAGTCGGCGCACGCTAGCTAAGAACTGTGCTCAAAGGGCGCGCAACTACATTCCACGGCTCATCGTCCGCAAGCCCATCGTCTTTCTCCCCCGTGTCCTGGGCAATCGATAACCTTAGGCCGAGAATCAGCCGACAGCCGACCGTCACTTCCGTCGTTGTTGGGTGGCCTTGAAACACCCCCACCCAGTCAGGCTAGTAAGTGTGGGGTGCATCATGAATCAGGGGCCCCGTTCGTCTTAAAAAAAGAGTAGGTGTGGACTAACGTACCCCGAGACTTTGTCCGACGACGAGGCTGATAACACACGCTATTACGATGCTGTCATCAAGAACGTTCGAAAGAAAAATAGCGAGGAAAACAAATCGTTCAATCGTCGTCAGTCACAACAGTCCAAAAGTCGAAAACGACATTGTACATACCCGACGAAATAACCTGCGTTGCCGGCGATGAGCACGCCTGTGATGGTCCCAGTCCATCGCAAATCCGTCAGCTGAACCTTGGCGCGTCGGTTTTCAGCGATCCAGGTGCGGATGCAGTACCACAGCGCGAGCAGACAGAGCATGCCGTCGTATATGATCACGGGCACCCAAATCATATTTAGGTGGTAGAACGATGGACTGCGGACGTCGGCGCAGATGTACAACTTCGTCAGAATCTCGTTGGTGACTAAGGTTTATATATACATATTCAAACAGGCATGAGGAGATGGAGGGTTGGAGCAGGAAAATGCACGGACGTACTTTGTGCATCTGCTTCAAGGAAACCAGTGATGGTCGTCAAGGTTGCAATTTCGCACAAGTAACCGAACACCATAAGGGAAAGGACGATTCTTGATCCCCGATACAAGACGTACAATCGAACTTGAAGCATCACTAGGGGGTCAGCGATGAGCGATGAACGGAAGGAGCTAAGGACATGAGACACACGCTGGATCATAAAAAATATTAGAATACTGATCCATGCTTGGACAAAGAAGTACACTTCACCTGTCGAGAAGAAAAAAATCAGAAGAGGAACGGAATGCGTGGATCAACGTTTGACTCACAACTATGCAGGGTCATTCATTTTTTTCCGGGAGGTGGAGGAACGACCATGAGTTTAAGTCATGTCTGTTTCGGTCCATGAAAGAAGATAGGGAGACGCACATCTGTCAACAATGTCCATCAGCATAAAGAAAGAGACAAGTAAATGTCCAAAAAGAAACCGCATACCTTTTGAGTTCGGAATCCAATCAAAGCTTTAATAATGTATATATATCAGCGAACGTCGTGCAACAGTGGTCCAAAAAAATATTACGCTTACCAACAATATTCATGCTAAAAAAGCGTTGTTTCGTGTCGGTATCACGAAACACAGAACACAACGGTCGTTCGTCTAAACTCACATGCAGAGTGCATCGCCAGCATAGCGTATCTGGCATATAGAGCGGATCAATAAACAACGGACATGAAAATGGCAAGCGTCGAGACATACAAGCAGATAACATATGCTTCCAAACGAATAGGGCTTGGTCTAACCATGATAAAGGACATGAACATCATGACTGACGACCCCAAACCCCGTATAGCGTACCCAGACATGATCGACCTAATCGGTCAAATCGTCAGTGCTTGTCCATGTCCAGACGGGTCACCGAATCGAGGTCCTTACCTCTTGATCGAACGTGATAGCTATGTACCCGATCAACGACCTATCAGGACATATGCATGCTCATGATCAATACTCACACTCACCATGATCGTACAATACGAGAGTGGTGACAGAGGCTGTGAAAAAAAGCACGCCACCATGTGAACCGACAATGCGGGGGATGACCAAGGACAAGAAAGAAAGGAGAACTGACTTTGACATAACTGAGTAAGGTAGACCAGGTTTGCGGTTTGGATATAGTAGTCCGCTGTGGAGCCAGCAGTGGCCATTGTTGGGGGGGAGGGGAGGGTGTACTTGGACACCAATGGTTATCTTTTGTAAGTATTGATTAATCGACAAGCGATTCGCCCCCGTGACGTTCATCCATGCGGCCTGCCTGTCATTTGCAATCGCTTGACGACTCTACCACAGGTCGTTGAGACCTGTGATTGGGGGATGCTGGCTGGAAAGGGAGATTAAGCGTCCGCAGAATCACCGGACTTGTCTGCATTCTAAACTGGGAGAACTTGAACCGATATGACCGGGTTGCGAAGTGACGGAAAGACAGCTCTGTCGGACAAACTCTCAACGATTCCTCTAAGCAAACGTCTCGCTTACCGCACGAAGCCACCTCCAAATGGAGATGCTAAATCGACTGGAAAAAGCGAAGCAAGGGGTACGGGTTATAGATTGGCACTGGGAAATCCCTACAAACCAAATTATGGCTTCACAGGTGCACTTTCATTCGCACCGCGTTTGGCCAGCGTCGTACACACCATGTCCCATGTACCTTGTGCCTTAATGTAATACTGTTATGTGTGTGTTTCATGTTTAAGGCGTGCCACATTCAGTTGTCATGGCTTACAGTAGAAGAGTAAATCAATGGTATGTGAAACGGGAATGATGGCATTTCGTTCTTGAGTAGATCGGCTCCTGTGGGATAGACTGCATTTGCTCTTGACCCAAAGCCTCTACTATGGCACAATCTTGCTACTTACAAGCGAAGTCCGTTATCACGAAAAACAGTCCGGAAGGTCTATCATTGTCGGAAATTGGAGCAGGTGCAACTGGACTTGGGCAGAAGGTTATTGCCACATTTGGACGTTTTGCTGCCAAAACAACCGTCAAGGCCTAGGCGTTCCGCAAGCTGGCGGACAATAATATTGTCATGGTATCCTCGGCAGTTCAAATCTTCATTTCCACCAGGGGTGTCGCTCTCGGATCCTAAAATCAAAACACACGCCGTCCCTTGCTCAAAGACACACCGCGAGTGCAAAAATCATGGTCCTTGTCATTGCGACATGTTGCATATACAACCTGATTGTACCGCGGACGCAGAACATACAAAAAAAAAAGGAAAGAAGGGGAGCGAAAGAGAATAAGTAGCGCCGTCTTTACCGGTTCTATAGGGAAAAAAACAACAAAAAAAAGGCGCGCGCGCGTGAGGAACGTGAAAAGTGGAACCACCCGAGAACGAAAACCCATACCTTGACGAACCCGATAGCAGCCGACTTCTCACGGAAACATTGACGACAGAGGTCGAGACCATATTTACGAATGAGACCTGCTTGGTGCGCGCAGAGGCGGCTGTACGTAGACGCGAAACATCGAGGTCGAGCCGGTGGTAATGGTTGATGATGTGTTGGGAGATACCGTGGATCAATGATGAGCGATAACGACTGGCGACTCAGGAGAAAGAAAGACGGAACGGGATAAATGGTGTACGCACCACTGACGACTTCCCTTGCCAAACTTGCGGGGACGAGAGAACCAGACGGCGTCGTGCGTCATATTTTCACTTTATTCTTTTTGGATGTGAGGTGCTTTCTGTGAGATTAAGATGTGGGTGTCCGTCGAATGCGCGTTCTTCAACGATGGGACGTACCTTGCAACGTCGAGGGGACGATCGGTGTTGGCGTCGAACGCACGATGTGATAAGCTCGCATTGGGAAAGAACTGTACAGGTGGCTGAAATAAAGTTTACCTTCGCAGATCACGTGATGCCACCAACAGAGCAGTCCTTAACCTGCGACTCGATGCCCTCTCGACGGTCTGAAAGAAGAGTCAGAGACGACCAAAGCCGTTGCTTGTACATCATAAGTTGTCTATCGGAAGAGGACGGATGTCGATGGGGTCTTATAGTCTCGTGCGGCGTGAACAAGCTCAGATGTAAATCATGATCGTGATGCAGGCGCGTCTGATATCCATACCCTTGTAAAATGCATATGTATACCGATCAATATACACGAATATAAGTACACAAAATATAGCGTTCGTACTAGCACAAAAACGACAATTCACAATAGCACAATATTTTACACATCGTCCATGCCTGTAGCACATCATAATCGGATGACAATAAGGAAAGACAACAAAAAATGAAGGAATCGGACGAACCAAACCATCGTGTACTGTCGCAATCTGCAAAAAAAAACCCCGAATTCATGGCCAGTTTCGCAAGTTCTTCACCCCCCCTCCCATTCAAGACGATTCCAAATCACTCACATACCTCCCCGCACTATACCCCGCACTCTCCTCACCATACGCCTCGATATAATCAAACCCCTCCCCCCCTCCTTCCTCTTCTTCATCCGACATCTGCGGATCAGGGTTGACAACCGACAACCTCGCCTTGGGTGGTCCTCCAAGCACAGGCACCGGCGCTGACACAGGTAACGGCGATCCCGATCCCACCCCCGTCTGGGGCTGTCGTGACGCCGTCAACGAAGCCGAAGGGGACACTGACGGCTTCCGCAACGTCAACGGACTCGTATCCGCAGGTCCCGACTCGGTCGTACTCGGTGACCGCACCTGTTGTCTCCTAAACGCAGCCGCCGAGATCGTCCGTGGTCCCCCACCTGGACTCGCACCCCCGTTCAACGACGATGTGGAGCTTGCCATCAGGGGTGACGAAAACGGCGGTGTCGGGCGTGGATAGTCGGGTGGTGGGGAACGGTACATGGGGGATGTCGATCTAGGCGCACCACCACCACCTGCAGAACTAGTGTTAACGGGCGTCGGCGTCGGCGTGGGGAGTCGTGCAGGAATGCCCTCGCTCGATGTATGATGATGCCCTGGGAATTGTCGCACCTCTACCATCGGCGACGCCCCACTCCAACCTCGATTCGCAAACGGTGGATTAGGAGGGAGGATCGGGGACGGCGGCGATAGTGGGGGTGACGCACGTGGATGCGGCGCAGCAGCTTGACTCTGCCCCGCCAACGCCGATCCATACCCCGGCGGAGGGCCCCTCGGCGTTGTATACCCACTCGAAATCGACGACGGTGCAACGGCACTAAACTCCAACGCGTCCATCGCGCGTGAAACTTCCCGTGCCGCAGCCTCATTGTGCGACCGTTCATATGCCGATTCGTCCGTCCGTATTTCCTCGTCGTCTTCTTGGACACCCGTCCCAGTGCTGAGCATACTCTCTCGCTTATGTGCACCATTGTGGTGGCTATCGAGCGAGTCAGCATCCACAGATGGAGGTGCAACACGTCGTATTCGCCATTGACTTCCTGCGCGTGATAACGACGTGGTGTCACCCACGTTGGACGCGGCACCCGTCGACACCGATCTTCGAATGGATGTCGTGCCTTGCTCGTCGTAGATTGTCGCCACCGCATCAACACTTGCCTCCTCACCACTCTCCGACAACGTGTCTTCCTCGTGATGCTTACCACCCATGCCGACCCGACCCTCCTCTCCCAAAGATCGACTCTCACGATCGTAAGCTAAGCCGTCCTCCTCTTCGCCATCCCGTTCCGAGGAAGAAATAAGTCGCTGTGAAGGCACACGCGCGCTCGACGATGCCGGACGATCAGAATGAGCACCATCCTCACCCTGACCCATTCTATCATCCCAAGCCCTAATCGCAGCCGGCGCTGCACCCGGTGGAAGGTTCGGTGGCGACGTACTTCGCCGTGTCGCTCTTCTAGGCCCTTCCCCTTCCTCGGTGACCGGAGGTGAGCCCATGTGTCCGTTTGTCACTGGGCCGTGCGGTTCACTCTGTACGGATCGTCCCACGTTGCTAGCGATGGGTTCGTATTTTGGCACGGGTTCGTCGAGGGTGGGGGGTCCGAGTGAAGTGGCTTCCTCGAGGGAAAATCCACGATGGGATTGGGAGAGGGCATCGGCGATGGATGCCATCAGCGATTGGTTCTCCTCGGTCCGTGCTACCCCGCTATCGTACGGCGCGGAGAGCGAGAGCGGCTGCGCAGGACCCACCGACGATGACACCGGGGCAGGGTCATATTCCCTGTTCGTAGGCAACGACGAGAATTGAGGGGCAGCGTGCGCCGATGGCGCGTGTACCCCGAGTTCGTCGACCGAGACACGCCTATTCTGTAACTTCATGTATATGTCAGCATGCATATTCCTCTACATGTGTTGCATGACGGCAGCATAGATGGATACCAGCCTCCAGGCAACAGCAAGGCGACATAGACATGAGACATACCGCAGGTGGAGGACCCGGTGGAGGGTTGTACGTAGCCACACCCAACGTCAGTTCACTACCCAACGAAGGAGTGGGAAGGAAGGGTGATTGGGCGGGAGGGGCTTGAGAGGTCGGAGGTGGGGGTTGAGAGATGCGTCCGGAAGTGGAGATACGTCCGGAGGGGAGACCGGAAAAGGCAACCTGCGAGACCGCACGTTGCGCCTCGACAACTAGATCGCCTACACGATCATGCGCGCCATAATACGCACGCGGGAGGCCAGGTTGTGTGATCTCCTCAGGAATGGACTGTGTGGCCGGATAAAGGGGAAAGGTCAGGGGTGTGAGGATGTACTATAGATCCCAACTTGCCTGTATGATGTGTCTGCCAATGTCTCCCACGATCTAAAAGGTATCAGTGCTTAGGAAGAGAGAGAGAAAGGGGAGATGCACGCACCACGCCCTTTTCGCAACATTCGACGAGACCACCAAACTTGAAGCCCATCCAGTCCTTTGTACACTTGCGCTTGTAATCCCCCAATTCCGCCTCCTCATGGACAATCTCCCCATCCATGGCGCGCATTTCTTCGCGTAGCTTGTTGAGGGTGTCTGTTTGTATGCCGAGATTCTTGTGTTCGGGACTCATCTTGTTGAGCTTCTTCTCGGCAGCGTCTGCGGATGCACCGACACGCCGACGACGACGACGAAGATCGTCGAGGGCTTCTTCACGAGTCCGCACGGATTTCATACTCTCTCGTACGGTGTTGTGGAGGGACGAATAGGTCGAGAGGGCCGTTGCAAAGAACGTTAATATCGTCGACGATGCACTGAGGATGTCCTGCGAGACAGTTAGACAGTCTTCAGGCACTTTCCCCTTTCAACGTATCGAAGATGGGGACGTACACCAAGATCATCCCCCTCGCCTTGGCCCCAGATCCGAAGCGCATCCCCGGCTTTGGCAAGATCCACTTTCAGCTTCTGCAACCTGCATTAACGAGGAAACGTCAACAACAACCCAGACAGGGTCTGAGACCAGCACACGACTCGACGCACGACGTGAGGACGGTCTTTTCAGCGGTAATGAGGTCCTGGAGCGGGCGGAGGTCGGAGTGACCTGCGAGGGCGGGGATAGTGGTGTTGTGGGCGATCTTTGTCGCCGCAGACCTGAACATGGTTATCGTTCACGGAGAGTCCAAGGAGGGGACCCCTTTGGTGTGGTTGTGGTTGTGGTGTGTGTTTGGCCTGTGCTGTGCTTGCAACGCTGGCAATAGCCGTCGTCGCTTCTTCGGGGCGGTTTCAACGTTTTGAGCCTAAGTTGCTGCGCTAGCATACCTCTGGCATTACCATCCATCGTTGGCGCCGGCACTGACGCTGGTGCTATATTGTGTTGACGGAAACTGGGACCTGATGTCTTGGAGTACGAGTCCAAACGACGTTCCGAACTTGTTCGGTGACGGGCCTCCAGATGCCGGCCCCAGTGACAGCTACTCAGCATACGCGAAACACAACGAGCCCTATGCAAATGCGGTTCTGCACGAATACATGGACATTTTCACTCCACTGTCTGACAGGTTCCGAGCTCGGGCTACAAGCTACAGAACGCAGTGAGTGCCACACATGAGTACTACCAGAGTACCGACTCGGGCGAAACAACATCAAGCCTTGTTGTACTTATTTATAGCCGACTTTCGAATCGTGCCGCGATCGTTTAGCTACACGCTATACGCTCACACACATCACGCCGACAGACACTGGTAAGTGGTCACTGTCAAAGATCGTTGAAAATTCGCCCAACCTCCCAGAAGAGTCCCGAGAGTTGGCTAAATGTTGTCTCTGAGCATACGCGACGTACGAATTCAAGATCGTCGAGTACACGGCCAGGAAGGATCTCGCTGACAGATTCGTGGATTCGATTTGCAGAAAGTATTGAACAGATAGATAAGACTCTGGCTCAGGCACGTTTACTTTCTTGTCTTCCTTTTGTGTGTTGTGTATTCCCATTGATTTCCGCCTGCTAAACTCACGGTGACCCGGTCTACATATAAAGACCGCAGACTCCCCACAGCCACTTAACCGGCAGTGCACCGACAGGCTCCATTGCGCGTGTCAGGTCGATCATGTCTGGGTAAGCATTCGTGGTTGGTGTTCTTGTCAATGTGTCATGACAATGACGTTTCTGGTAGAATCGCCCCTTCTCCATCGGAAGTATCAATTATATACTGGTATGTCGACCCGTCATTCATGTCCTTTGAGGATATGTATGTTGTGCTCCAGATCCGCTACATCGGTGATGCAGTCGCCATGTGAGTTTACGAATCACCTTTGTTTCGCGACGCGACTCAATGTAAAGAGTTTAGCTTGAACATCATCAGTAGGAAATGTTTGTCTACCGCTAACGACGCTCGCTCAGCTTTCTATAGCCTTCCTTGGAGAGGGAGTCCAGACTGTAAAGGTGCGTATGTCTTTGGACATTCAATTGCGTTTTCTATGCTGCTGATATGACAGTTGTGCGTTCCTCTTTTTTCACCATCTGGAACAAAATTCATGGACGTTTCGAAATGAACAACCCTTCACAGCTGTGAGTAAACGCCGACCATGCATTCCCTCCTGTCTTCCTCACTGTTTTTTTCCAAGGCCAAGGCTACTTCTTTGTCCAACCGTGGCTCGCTTCCGTTCATCGTTGACTTGCCTTCAAGCAATGCTTCAAGCTCGATTATATGCCTTGTACCGCAGATCAAAGTTCATCCTCGCTCTCATGATTACTGGTCACTTGTGTGAGATCATAGCCAGTCGACCATCATGGGTTTCGTTGACGCAGTTTCACAACGTACGTCTGTGTGTTTGACTCGAACTTTTACTTACTGTAAATTCACCATGACGAATCCATGGCTACATGTTCTGAAACATAGTCTCGAATGAGGTCATGCCGGGGTTATATATCTGTGCCGCGATTGTACATCTTTTGGTTGCCCGTGATCGTGTACCATAGCATGCTCTGTCTACTCGCGCTGTGGTTTGGCGTCAGCAATTGATTGTCAGGATACCGCGCCAGGCGGATGGATGGGGTCTGTATCGCAGGCGCCCTCGTCAAGGGCAATACGGGCTATTTCTTCTGGTACGTACCATTGGCCTCGCCTTTGCCTCGACGACCACACTCACGCTCACTTCAACATCCTCTTCGTTCCTCTGTTTCCGTTCATCATTCATACGACAGTGTCATACTGACGGCCATCGTAGGCCACTATTTAGGGGTATTTGCATTCTCCCTCTTCCCGGACGAACGTTCACCTGACGAAACCTGCTCTAGCTTCGGTGGACAGAGGTCTCTGAAGCATTTCCAGCGCCGATGACAGCCGTGATCGGATGTCGAATGATTCTCAATCTCCGGTCGTCCCTTGTACAAGACGCAGAGGAGGGAGGCAGTCACGTCCGGGACGACGTGTCATGGGCAGTAACCGTCCTTCGGACACAAGGTTCCTGGATTTAGGTTTGCCACATATATGCGTTGTACCTAAACCTCTCACCGCCCCGGCGCTTTGAATGCCATAAACAGACTCGGATGCTACAAGCCCTGTACGTGCTCGACGTCAACAACGTCGTGGTACCAATTCCTATGTAACATCTTCAACATCTTTTTCCAGTCACGTTCGCTCAGATTCGCGGATTCACTTCAACTTGTTCTTCCCCTCCCCACTCCTATTTTTCTCCCCTCTACATTCACCATAATGACATCCACTTCCCTAGCTATCGTCACCTGGTTTTGTAGCCATAGACGATGTACTTGTATTTTCTGTTATACATCCGCTTTTCAGAGCACTGGAGTATGGACTGGAGCTGGAACATAATGGACTACCTGAACGGTACATAGTGTATCATATTGCCGCGCTTCATACGAGCCATCCGAAGCAGCATGGCAGAGGTCGCTTACCAAGGGGAGTCAGCTGAGAGGATTTTGGGAATAAACATCTAAAGAGTGCAACCAAGTATCTGAGGCGACATGATCTAATGATCATGTCGTACTATGCTGCGTCCTTGAATCACAAGACACCACCAAGCTGCAGAGCCTCCGGCACAGCGGCCAGAAGACCCGACTCGAGCGATTCCTGTGGGAATTTCACCAATCGCTCGAGTGAAAGTGAACGCTTGAACGACAGAAAGCGCTTTCGGGTTCACTAGCACTGGTGGTCGGGGTGACACTTTGACACGCGTCCAAATCCACGACCGTAAGGGTCTGTGTGGTTCTAGGCCCGGGGGCTGGAGTAGTGAAATCGTCGTCGGCTGGGGAATTCGCTGGCTCGGATGGAAGCTCTTGGTCGGGGGTTCTCGTGAAAACTCGGTACACGTAGGTGACGACGACAAGCAAGTTGCAAACGATCAAGAATGCTCCCAGCTAGGTAAAAGACTTTTAATCACCAACGCACAATGGAATCAAAGGGTTACCTGCAGGTCGGCAAGAATCTCTTGGACGCTCTGGACAGTTTCTAATTGAGCGATAGAATGTGCCAATGAAAATAGACACAGGAATCTGCTGGCCAAGAATAGGGACAGGATCATCCGGCGCTGTCGTCGGGGAAGCTTGACTCGCCAAAGAAGCTTGAGTGAAAATATCACAGTCATGGCATCCGCTACACAATTGGCTGGCATAAAAATAGATTGGTAACTTGGGAGGGACAGTCGTTGAAACACTTACTCGTCACCTGGAAGATGGCTATGGACCGTGAAATCACGCATGATGGGCGAACTTTTCCAGGCAATATTTGTGTGTGGTCCATACACCACCATGTCTGTAAACCGATCGTGATTGCCCAGGAAATGAAGCAATAAGCCGCAGCTGCGAGGGTCATGCGGCGCAGAAGAGATTGCGAGGGGGTAATCCTGACAATCGAGAAAATGAGACTCATGCGGACAGACCTGGTGATGAAGATGAGAGTCATCAAAGCGTTGCCAGAGGCATTATCCAAAGTATGAACAGACATACCATACGATACTTGTGAACATGTATGCATTGATCTTGTCAGCGATGACACTTGGTTCATGATGATCTGTGGTCGGATGGTCAGTGCTGTCGACCTCGGGTTTACGGGACTGGAAACACTTGCTAGTCCCGAATGCTGCAAGCGCAGAGATGCCGGATACCACAGCGCAAAGTGATGCGACTGCTGCCCACAAGTCTTCCCACCAAAATCTTTGTATCTTCAAACGAAAGCCGAGCCGAAAGAGTGTGAGAATTACTCCCAGACCTTTGACGATATCGAACGTGACTGAGATGGCACCGTCAAGTTTCAGCAAGCTTATAAGAGTGACAACGCGGATGAACTCACTTGAAAGAGCTTTATAGTAAACTGGCATGACTGAATCGTGAATATTTTCTTTGCAGGTCCCACCTTTGCTACCTATATATCCCCCGGGTTGGGATATAATGGGCCTAATTGATCCTCGTACCAGGGTCAGAAGTCCACAGGATAGAATCATTTAAGATCCTCTCAGTGGGAGCCAATAGTATGTAACGTGATCGCTTGATGAATCTCCGTAACGCGTACTTCAAGGTATGTTTCAGAGCTACGTTGGGAAGACGCGTAACAAAAGGGAATGCTGAATCGATAGTCGAGAGGGCTAGACCTTTGGTGCTATTCCTACTATTCCCAGAGGAAAGGAAAGTCGACGGCGTGCCAAATCGAAGGAACGCTAGGAATGAGCATCAAGATGCTGGCACGAGGAATAGATGCGGCTGTATACTTACGTGACCGACCTTGATAGATTTTGGAACACGTTGAGCTCTCTTCCGCCGGCGGAGAAACCAACATAACGAGGCGGGGGAGTGTGTATACTATGTAGTAATGTGTATGATCAAACTCAAAGTGTGAGTAAAATTCGTCCGACCTCTCGGACACCCCATACTCCCTACTAAGTGACCCATACCTGCCAGTGGGGGCCGCATCCCGAAAGGTATGTGTTAGGAGGCAGTATCCCTGGGTGTGGTTTTGGGAACAGGCCCATGACATGGCTCGATGAGGGCATCGACATGGACCGATACTTACTTCCTTGACAGACCGTCGTGATCATGCGACAAACCATCACGAACCCACTTATGATACATGCAAATTCTCAGATCCCTCGCCAAATGATGTATGTAAGTAGTGCAAGTACCTGCAGAGCCCTGACGTACGCCATCTTTCCTGTTTGAATCGTCAGCACGCAAGCGGGCTTTCGGGCTCCGACGTCGAGAGCCTCGATGCTGAGATGGTCTTGGCACGCTTCCTCGACGTCGCTACATTTTCTTCCTGCTTCCCTGATCATATCGCACTAGCTTTTCCCTCTCTCGGCTCTCTTCGTCTCGTCGTTCCCTTCACCAGCTCCCCGCACTCGCACTAGGTCTGCTCTCCCGGAGGTCGGGGGCGGAGCAAACGTGTTGCACGCATGATGGCGATGCATGTCCCGTCTTCATCCAGGCTCGATCGTGTCCACAAAGCGCTGAGACTCGAATATCGTCCAATGGTTTCTCGAGATATGTAAAACGGTGGCATGTGGGAATCCTTGGCGTAGACCAAGGTCATCGCGCCATAGTGCTTGCTCTGCACTAATAATCATAGCACTATCGATGGAGAACATGATGCCCTCCGATGCGATGGACGTCGTAACCGGCGCACGAACAGGTTTCAATCAAGCGACCAACGGTTCACGTGCGTTCGAGGGAGAAAATATAACACAGTGCTGGTCCGAGGACAACAAATCGAATAGGAGCCAATTGTACGCCGCAGTGACGATCCGCTTAGTGACAAATCCACGACGTCGACGTCAAGAAAACAAGTACTGATGTGGCGCAAAACACTACCTAGATCTCTGTCTACAGTCTCGTCGATCGGATTCCAGTGATATCAAAGGGTCATTCGATATGAGAACTGGCACTGAGGCATCCGCGTCCCATGCCCATGCCCATCCTTCGTACAACGTTGTGACACCATGGGTCCAGCCGTACTGACCTTTTCTCCCGCTGATAACTCAGTGGACCTGACGAAGGCACAGTCGGCATCCGCCAGCGAAACATATCCAGTGCACATCGGTATCTGCGACAAAGCATTCATCGCCTGTCTCCCGTCCAGCCTGAAATGGATCACCCACAAACTTGAAGGGGACCAGCTACATTCACGTTGATGTGCATCCCTTCAAGGAGAAAGGTCAGGTTCAGCCTCGTACCTTGGCATTGATCCTAACACCCGCAGCCGCCGACGACGTTCAACGATGACAGGCATCCACATGTTGAACACGCCGTCGATGATGTTGTCACCACCACACCATTCTACCTGTTCTACTTGCGCCGTTTTTCAGGGGGGAGTGATTGAGCGTCGGCGTGGGAAATGACGGACCGATCCCCCGAGGCTGAGAATGCTGATCGGATGACTGTCTCTAACGCCTGAAAAGCTCCTCACTCGAGTATCCGACCTCGTATCCCACATAGAGGTCATTTCCCCAGCTGAATATGTCCAGACTGCGTACATTGTCTACGTCACCCGGATTTGTCAAAGTCATTCTTCTCTCGCCTTGACTCCGCATGTCGCTCATGGGAGTTATTTAACAGTGGCCAGCGGCATCGTTTTTTTGTATGATCATGGTAAGTGTTCGCTCTGTTGTGATCCCGATGGAGTGTCATTGATCGCCCCGAGGTATTTAGCCCTCACGTTTGATTGCGAGGTAAGGATCAGTACTAGCTTCGCGACCCATCTGGACTGACCATCCCACCAACTAGGTTGATCATGTCTGGGTAAGTATATAGGGTTTGTAGTCCTGTCGATATCATCCCAATGTGATTTGTGGTAGAACCACCCCTTTTCCTTTGGAAGTGTCAGTTATCTACTCGTATGTCAATCCATCTCTATCGTGCACTTCTGTCCTTTGTAGGAATCATGCATCATACTCCAGATCCGCTATATTGGTAATGCACTCGCCATGTGAGATTGTAAACCACTCGTGTTTTATGACACCACTAAATACGACGGCTCTAGCTTGAATATCATTAATAGGGGATATTTACTCTTTTTTCCAGCTTACGATTTCTGATATTTCTCTAGCTTTCCTTGGACGGGTGGGAAGTATGTGACTTTTCTGAGTTGGAAAATAGTTTCCCTTCTTTATGACTGATGGCATGATAGTAATGCATTTCTCTTCTGTGGTCCCTCGAGACAAATCAATGGCTGTCTCGAAATGAACAACCCTGCGCAGCTGTGAGTAAGTATCGATTATCTTATCCTTCCTTTCCGTCTCACCTTTTCCAAAGCGAAGTCTACTTCTTTGTCCAATCATGGCTCGGTATTCTCGTATTTTTCTTGATCCATCAACGTCCTTGTCTTCTTCCGTTCATCGCTGACCCCATTCAAGTGGTTCTTCAAGTTCGATTATATGCCTGGTGCCGAGGATCGAAGATTATTAATGCACTCATGACTGTCGGTTACGTGTGTGAAATCGCAGTTATGTCGACCATGGTCGGTTTCCTCGATGCAGATGCGCAAAGTACGTCTATGCGATTCACTCAACACTCTATCTCCTTCCACTTATCCGTTCACTATGACGAATCCATGCACCTGTTCGGAAATGTATAATCTCGAACCAGGCTCTCCCGGGGTTATACATCTGTGCCGTCGTACAAGGCCCATCATTTTACCAATTATACATCTTTTGGTTGCTCGTGATCGTGTGGGATGGCGTCTACTGGCGTTGTGGCGTGGCATCCGCAAATGGATGTCGAGATACCACGCCGGGCGGATAGATAAGGTATCTGTTACAGGCGCCGTCATCATGGGTGATGCGGGCTATTTTTTCTGGTACGCACTATCACCCCCAACATATTCCTCGATAACGACACTGACATGACACGATACTGGCATCCCCCGCGTTCCCCCGTTTCTCTTCGCCATTCACATGATAGCGCCATAGGCCAATATTTTGGGGTACTTATTGTGTTCACTCACTCTCTTCAGACAAACATTCACATGACGAAACCTGCACTAGATTCCATGGACAGAGGTTTCCGAATCACTTAGGCAGTGATCGGATGTCGGTTGATTCTCAACCTCCGATCAATCCTTGTAGAAAAGAAAGAGGAGGAAGACACACCATGGGTGCTGTTCGTCCCTTTTTCAAACCCAAACATTCTCGGATGAGAGATAGCTACAAAGCAATAGATCTAGACCAACTTTTGCCTACTCGCGTTTTGTACACAGCATTTAGTAAATTATTTAAACCAAGCTACATAATTGGAATTTCGGTATAGAAGTTAATATCTGACAGCCCACAAGCCACTTTCCTTCTTTCCATGACTCTGCAGGGCGCATATTGCCTGGTATGATGGGCATTACTTCAGCCTGCGGAGAGACGGCTATTTCTAACACCTTTGGTTGACGCTTGAAAAGCATCCAACTCGAGTATCCGACCTACATGGAGGTGCCAGCTTCCGCAACTGAATATGTTCAGACTGCGTACGTTGTCTACGTCGCCCGGATTGCTCAAAGTCAGTCAAAGTCATTCTCCTCTCGCATTGATTCCGCATCTCGCTCATGGTGATTGCTAAACAGTGGCCAGTGGCATTGTTGTTTTGTATGATCATGGTAACTATTTGCTCTGTTTATGACCCCGATATAGTCATTCAGATTGAGTATTCAGCCCTCATGCTCGATCGCGAGGTAAGGATCGGTACTGGCTTCGTGACCCATCTGGACTGACCATCCCACCAACTAGGTTGATCATGTCTAGGTAAGTATATAGGGTTGGTAGTCCTGTCGATATCATCCCAACGTGGTTTGTGGTAGAACCACCTTCTTTCCTTTGGAAGTGTCAGTTATCTACTCGTATGTCAATCCATCTTGCATTTCTATCCTTTGTAGGAATCGTGCATCATGCATCATACTCCAGATCCGCTACATTGGTGATGCACTTGCCATGTGAGCCTGTAAACCACCCGTGTTTCATGACACCACTAAATACAACGGCTCTAGCTTGAATATCATTAGTAGGGGATGTTTATAATCTTTGCAAGACTACATTTTGATCTTTCTATAGCTTTCCTTGGATGGATGGGCCAAACTAAACAAGTATGTGACCCCTTCGAGTTCACATTCACTTCCGATTTTCACAACTGATCCCATGACAGTAGTGCGTTTCTCTTCTCGTCCTTCGAGACAAATCAATGGACGCTTCAAAACGAACAACCCTGCACAGCTGTGGGTAATTGTCGATTATGTTATCCCTCCTTTCCTTCTCACCTTTTCCAAGGTGAAGTCTATCTCCTTGTCCAATCATGGCTGGGTATTTTTGTACTGTTCCTGATCCAGGGTGTGTCTGCTGTCCTTTGTTCCTTCCATTCATCGCTGACCCTCCTTCAAGTGATGCTTCAAGTTCGGTTATACGCCTTGTACCGAGCATCAAGGATCATCCTTTCCCTCATGATTTTCGGCTACGTGTGTGAAATCGCAGCCATGTTGACCATCATGGGTATCGTCGACGCAGATGCACAAAGTACGTCTGTGCATTTTCTGTCAACTCTTCATCTCCTATCCATTTATGCTCACAAATCCATTTACCTGATCGCAAACACAGTCACAAACAAGATTATGACGGGTTTATATATCTGCACCGTTCGTACAAGTTCCTTCATTTTACAAAGAGTATGTCTTTTGGTTGCCTGTGATCGTGTACGACAGTGTCCTATGTCTACTGGCCATATGGCATGGCCTTCGTGACTGGATATCGGGGTTCCGCGCTAAGCGGATGGATGGGTTGTGTATCATGGACACCATCATCATGGGTAACGTGGGCTGCTTTTTGTGGTATGCGTGTTCATCTTGACTATAACCTGTACAACGATATGACATGTTCTTATGACAGCATAATACTAGCATGCATCGTCAGCATCACCATGAAACAAGCTCTTGGGGTATGTAATCCATTCTGACGTTCCCCGCATAATATTCACTTGATAGACGCACGCTAGTTTCAATGGATGGAACCGGTGATCGGATGTCGACTGATTCTCAACCTCCGTGCATCGCTCGCACAGAATTTGGGGGAAGAAGATATGCAATACAATACGCCATGGGTTGCAGTCCTCCCCCCTTCGGCCACGCTTCTAGCTTAGTTTGATGTTAACTAGATGCCTCAGAGGTATGATACTGTATGCTTTGCATGAGTGTGCCCATGAAGTCAGCACTGGCACCTTGTTCACGTGCTCAAGTTTACAGTGCTTGAGGAACAGTGCATGAAACGAGCATCATGAGGTGGATGATGATTGGTACCCACCTGGTCCTAATCTAGTACTAGCAGCGGGACCATATTTGTGATCATAAGTATCCAAACATCAGAGAAGATCGATCCTTGTATGGAGATTTACAGACATGTTGACGGAGCCGTACGGGGAATGATTGGACGCCGGTTCAATCGGTCATCAGATTTACTTACCTTCCATTCGCGTCGATTGAGTCCTCAGGCCAGGCCTTAGTACTGGTGTGGTGCAAGTTGTATGCCTTCTAGTTTCAATTTGCAATAGCTTTGGGAGCTTCATGGACATCGCATGTTGGAGTTGGAGTTGAGTGGTTATAACGAAGAAGAGACGATAAGACAGAGGGACGTATTATCGTTGGTCAGGCCGCGATACTTCATTGATACAATGGTAGGATTCAGAATCTGACTGGCCGAACCGGAGCTGCCGTGGGCGCAGGAATCGTCTATCTTGACAGCTTAGTCAGTTGTTTGCCGGTTAGGTGCTCGAGTTGCCACAGGGGGGCATTCAATGGGGGTGTAAAATTGGAAAAAAAAGCACAATGTCCGCAATGTTATGGCAGCAGAGATACATGTGGGAACATCACGGGGGTGCTAATAGATTCAATGTTGACTACGCTGTATGAGCGAGGCTCTCGAGTGTTTAGTCACATCAGGAATGTGCCAGAATTAATTAGAATGCGCTGAAAACACAAATGCTTACCTTCTCATTGCCAGTGACCACTGTGTGCTTGCTCGTCGCCCGCGATGTTCTTTTTTGGCCCAGGTTTCCTTGCATCCAGGCAACTTTTGTTCTTGGAACTTTCTGGTTAGTTGTGGGTTCTCGCTTATCATCAATGGCTGTTTGGCAAGAGTGACTTCGTTGCTAACTTGAAGTCACCGCGGGCCGGTAAGCCACGTGTGTTTGGTATGTATTGGTCCTTATTTGTTGCTGATTATTCCTGCTAGTGGTGGGTTCTTACATCATCTTTCGCACAATTGAAAATTCCACAGCCCACAGGACGAATCGAATTGGTAAAATCAAACGAAGTGCTGACAGGCAAGACCCGCAATCGTCTGCGATTTTACGCTTTCTGTGTTGGATTACTTGGGGGCTCCGTGTTGAAGATGCTGCATATTGTTGTATTTTTATGCAAAAACCAGAAGGGTATGAAGTTAAGTGTGATTTTACAACGAGATTCTGAGTCTCCTCAGGCTCCTTGGACTCCTTTTACTAGTAGAGCTGCAAAACCACCCGGTAATACAGTATCATATGGTGCAAGTTAGTTGCAGCCCCCATCACATTTTTGGTTTAAAGACCTCAGGCTGGACCATTTGGATCCAGGAATTATATTGCTATCATGTGCTCCAGCCACTTTCCTGCTTTACGTCTGAATGTTATGGTTGACCTGGATAGGGATGAGCATAAACTCAATAACAGAGGAGAGGTCAAGAGAACTGAGATGTACACCTGAAGGGAGGTCCCTTAGTGTTAAAGTCTGGACGTCCGAAGGTCCGGAGTTAGGTGAAGCAATGCTGGTTCTATATGTACTGGAGCTCAGCTGTTGCCTAAGAGGGCGAGAACAACTGTCATTTACCTATATGTACCGGAGCTACAGTACATTAGTGTCGGAGTAAATGATCTATAGTAAAGGGGGCTCACCTCAGCTGTTGCCTAAGAGGGTGAGAACAACTGAGGTGTCCAGAAGTTTAGGAGGGAGTTTATATACTCTAGGGTGAAGACTAACTCGTACCTTAATAAGTATCAGGGAAGAGAGAGAAAAGGAAACAGTACAGTAATGGTGATAGGTGACTAGCCGTAACGTGGTGTCATATCGTAAAGGTCAGTGCTCCGGAGTTTAACTCCTAACATCTGGAGTGATAATTGGAATCTCCAGAGCTCCGGAGATTTAGCATACCTTCTGGAGTTCATTGTATCTTGTCACTTAGTGTACATGTATGCTAATCTGCTGACTTGTGAAGACTTGAGAATGCTTGAGAGTTACAAGTGTTGGATACTAGCTCGATAACAAGTTCTGTTATGAAATAGCATTAATTTTACACTTTTTACACTTACACTAAATATTTCTTTTTGACAAACTATTTCCTCCTCTTGCACATGATCGTGGGAAAGTCACATGACTAATCATGTGACCAGACCGTACTCCATACACATGCCTTTAATCTCTGCTTCTTCTTCCTTCTTTTTCCCATCATCAACTTCTTTTTCTCAGCATCAAGGAACATCTCTCACAAATGCTTCCTTTACTTACCATACTTAGCCTTACGCTCCCAGACACAGCATGGTCTGTGCGCAATCCTTACCAGTATATAAAGTAGCACATACGACTGAGAACTCCTCTGTCTAATCCACTTGTTTCATTGCCTTCAATGGCTTTGACTCTAAGGGTTCTGCTCCCCATTTTCCTTTATTCCCCTTGAAATGGCCTTAGAGCGAGCTATGCTCAAGGCAAACCTACAACCAAACAAGAGACGAAGGGAGAACGAGAGGGTCGAGTGGATCTCTAAGGGGGAAATTCCCAAGAGAACTAGACTGAGGAAATCCTCGTCATAGTCTCTGGGTTTATATAGCATACTACATATTTGTACATGTGTGGACTAGATCTATCGATGTAGGGTCTAGGGCAACGGAGATTAAATACCTGTGCTGGAATGGAAGCATAACATGTGTATAAGGCATGGTGATGAAATGGAAGAGAAGCATGAGCGGTAATTAAAATAAGAAGAGAAGTCAATGGAGATTACCATGCGACCAATGTAACCATATGGGGGAGATCCAGATCGTAGATCAGATCGGGGAAAGGAAAAGAATCGCCAAGTCATCTAGACTGTGGCATGAGCCATAGCAGATGATCGGAGATCTCCATGGGAGTAATCTAATCTGATAAGATAAGATAAAAGCGTCCCTCCACTGAATGGATGTTATTCGCTAGGCCTTACTGCTGAAGCTGCCTTTTTCTTAGAAGAATAAAATAAAGTAAAATCGGGAAAAATAGATAGACTTGTGGGAAAGTCTGACGTAACCTGTTACGACCGTAACACCCCTTGTCCTGTGGGACAACTATATTGGCTGTGGCAGATATCCAAACAACATGGATCCTAGTCCCTTTGAAGCATGTGCTTGCATTGGGTTAGGGTTAGACAATCAATATTTTAGTCATTGTCCTAACACTTGGATTAGACTTGTTTTTGTATTTTGGATTACCCTTGCTTGGAGCTGCAGATGCTCTCGGGAATAGAACCCAGCCAACTCTAGTCATATGCTTGTCTGGTGTTTAGAAATATGGATAATGTTGCTGTTTCCCATAGTGCACTAGGGGTGGTTCTTGGGTGACATCGACCCTCATGTCTAGGGATAGACAATATATTTAGTTCCCAGGTTCACGTGATCACCTGTGACGTCACGTCCATTCGCTGTGGGGCACTTCTCTTCTTCTTTTCACATAAACTCGCTGCCTTTAGAGTTTAGGAGAAATCCAATGCTTTTCAAATACCATAATATCACTTCACTCATTTGAGCATTACCTACAAACCTTTTATGGTATATTGCCGAAGAAGATATTGGTATCACACTCGATCGAAAACTTATCACCTCCAAAAACTCATCAAGCAGATTCCCAGAGTTTGGTTGGAAGATACCAGACAGTAAGAACCTAGAAGCAAGATGGCGAACCCAATTGAACAACAGCTTACCAACCTCATGGCAAAGATGACAGACATGTCATTGGAGCAAAAGAATGTGGTTACCAAGAAGATTACTAATCCGGGTAACTAGGACAGTGATTGATCCAAATTCTGCATGTGGTGGATCAAAATGTGACTCTGGATTGACGCACAATCGTGGAAATCCAATAAACTCTAATGTGTAGCCTTGTACTCCCGACTTGAAGGAAAGGCAGAAGGTTTCGCTCAACTCCAAATGGCTAAGATCTGAAATGGCTCCTAAGGGCTAACTGGGCCTAGGGCAAACCAAACCAACAACCTAAAGACTATAGATCTCAAGAGGGAAACTAGCCTCAAGAGGGGGACTGAGGGGGGACTGAGTGGATCTCAAAGGAGGGAAATATCCAAAGAGAACTAGACTGGGGACTCCAGTGCTAGGCTCTTGGGTTTATATATTCAAACTATATTAAATACATGTAGCAGATCTGATCTACTTTAGATCTGGATCTGTGGCAGCTAATTAAATAGTCAAGGATAAAGCATGGATCAGGAATGGAAGAGAAGCATGTATAGCCATAAGGCTGTGAGAAGGAGATTAAATACATGCACATCACGCAAGGTGTGGCAGGATATGAGAAACATGAGTGAAACATAAGGTGATGTAAAATAGAAGCATAGTAATGTGAATGAGAAGATAGAACATAGCTTTTAGTGATCAGATCACAAATCTGATCTAGGAACAGAAAGCATAAAGATCTGATCTAAGATCTATAGAAAGGAAAATGTCTAAGTCCAAAAGATTAGATAAGATAAAGAGATAAAAGATCAAGATCGTCTAGATCATTGATATGAGCCATAGTGGAGTTGATAATGCTCC
>JBBPRS010000311.1:0-24827 GCA_038093155.1 Boletus huronensis
GCTCCATGGGTCTAAGGTATGATTAGATAAGGGAAAAGATAATTGATAGCATCCCTTGTATGGTTATAAGTGCTGGGCCTTACAGAGTTAACTGCCCTTTTCTAAGAAGAATAAGATAAAAGTGTTTGAAGGAGATAGATAAGAAAAGTGAAGCATAAGGACGATTAAAAAAAATGAAAATTGTCCTTGATTACACTGTAATCCTAGTGCATGGCACTTGCTTATGTTAGCCTGTAACAATCATCTAGATCATTGATATGAGCCATAGTGGAGTTGATAATGCTCCAGGTGATTAAGATATGATTAGATAAGAACAAAAGATAAATGATAGTGTCCCTTGTATGGTTATGAGTACTGGGCCTTACAGAGTTAACTGCCCTTTTCTAAAAAGAATAAGATAAAAGTGTTCTGAAAGTCAGAGATAAGAAAAGAGAATCATAAGGTCGATAAAATGAAAATTATCCCTGATTATCCAGTAATCCTAGTGCATAGCACTTGCTTATGTTAGCCTGTAACAACTAAGCCCCAAGTGTACTAGTTGTACCATCGCTTGGAATCTACATACCCTCTACTTGTTTCTCTAAGTCCTCATCCTACTTCCAAGTGGATGCTAAGTGCAATCTTCATCTCTCAATCTTCACCTTCTCATCTCACCTCCAATACTTGGAATCCCCAAGCCCTCTCTGCCTATGCTTGACATTTGATCAATGTGTCCTTGCACTAGAAAGCCCCTATGTGCCTCTGTCTAAAGCCCTCCTCAATCTCTCATCAAGTCTATGTTCACCCCTATCTGGGTCAATTGTAACAGCCTCAAAGGGCTATGCTTAGCCTTCTTCAGGTTAAATGTAATAGTAACTGGATGTTACACTATAGAGGAGTGGGAGCTGTCCATAACAGACAATATCTGAATAGAAATTAATCAATAGAAATAAGAAATCAGTACATCATCCAAGAAAAAGGAAAGAGATATCATAACCAAATGGGGGTAAGACTGCTGAGAAAACTGGAATAGATATAAGGACCTATTAAATCCTTACACAATCCTTGTAATATATAAAACATGAATCCAGCACCACAAGAACTCAGTCAAGTTCTTGTTGGAATTCCCTCTATCTTGTCTTATAAGCAATTTCTAGTGTGAAACAGCCCAAGTCTTTCATAAATTTGAGGTTGTTAACATTATATCTATATCACCATGACTTGAAAATCAGCACTTCAGTAAGCATAGAACTGGTAACAGTATATTTTTCACTACTTGTCAATACAAGTAGCATTGTTGTATGTATTGTGAGATGGTATGATTGAAAAAAAGTTCAAATCTATAATACATATGTGTTCTTTAATATGCAAAAGTTGATTTAAAGCATGATTGGAAGATTTGTAAATTGCAAATGCATTTACTACCTGCTATTACACTTAATTATGCCAATTCCTTTGAATTGATGCATAATGTAATAGCTCAGAATTGCTAATACTTGGAATCAACTCTTCCAAAGCAAAACCAAAGTCTTCTACCTTTACCACTAGCTGTAAATCTGCACCTGATTTCATTTCAGATATAAAGAACTGAGGAGAAATAGGGTGCTGCTGATACTTGGGAAGAGCATTTAACTCAGCTGTGAAGAAAAGTTATGAGTTGCTTGAAGGTATGAGCTATTACACAACCAATACCTCTTTCCTTTTCAAGCTCTGCAACTTTGCATGAAAGTGCATGAAGTAGTGCATCAGCACATAATGCATAGAAGTCTGCTCCAGTGTAATTGAAGGGGCAATGAGCAGCAATTGAGGATAGATTGAGATTGGGATGTAAATCAAACTTTCGGGTGAGAGCCTTCAGAACATCAAGTTGAGCTTCATGGGTTTGACAGACACCCAGATAGAGCATTCTATCAAATCTGTGTAAATACATCAGTCAAGATTTTTAATTAACAGAACTAAAACATACCGCCCTGGACGCAATAGTGCAGGATCCAACAAGTCTGGACGATTGGTAGCTCCAATCACAAACATGTCCATCCCTCCTATACTCATTCCATCAAGCTCAGCTAAAAGCTGGCTTACAATGCGATCCATGACTCCACCAGAATCTCCTTGATTTCCTCTCTTGGGAGCTATTGAATCTAGCTCATCAAAGAAGATAACACAAGGCTTGGCATCTCTTGCCCTTTGAAAAACTCTACGAACATTGGCCTCAGATTCACCAATGTACATATTGAGTAATTCTGGCCCTTTGACTGAGAAAAAGTTTAGTGAGCAGGAAGTTGCCACTGCTTTTGCAAGCAGAGTTTTTCCAGTTCCTGGAGGACCATATAGCAAAACACCTACAACAAGATTCATAATCAGTAGAAATACTATACCAAGTAAACTCAAGTAACCTGATCTCTTCTTCAGCCCATCTTGAAACAATTCAGGATGGTCCAATGGTAACTGCACTGTGTCAAGAATTTCATCCTTTACTGGACCTAATCCTCCAACATCTTCCCAAAGAACTGTTGGGATACTGGGTGCACCTATACTTTGAGCAAAGGTTGTCCTAGCCTTGAGCAAAGCAGAATCAAAGTGCTTGGCAGATATAACTGGCTGAGTTACCAGCTCCTGTATCTCAGAGCTATATCTAATTAATCAAGAGCAAATTGTTGATTACAACACTTCACTTACTTCATCACTGCACAAAGATGTGTCTTTTTAACCAGATTAGCCAAGTCCAAGGCAACCAATGCTGCAGTCTGCTTGGCCAGTGCAGAAACTGAGACATCTGGAGCAAGGCATCCACCTTGACTATCCACCTGCTCCAAAAGCAGGTAGAAACGCTCCTCCTCACTCAGTGCCTGAACACCAATTGTCAGAAAGTGGAAAACACTGAAGTTAACTCCTACCTTGATCTCTATCTCATTACTAAATGAGATGCTTTCAGGTATTTTTCCATGCTCCACTATTCCAAGGAGGATACACTGTTGGCCCTGAGTCTTATTTGCATCATCGACACACTGCTGTAATGTTTGAAAGATGGATGACCCTGGAATGCATGAAGTGAATATGTGGAAGGTAGGTAAAAAGATATCGGAATAAACCTTCTTTGCCATCTACCGTGGTCACCAAGTGACTCAATGCATCAACATGGCGAAGTACAACCAAACACGGAGAACAGGATATGGCACTTTCTACTAGCTCTCGTAGTGAAACCTCAGTTTTAGCAGTCGTATCTGATAGAACATTGAAACAGTTGATCTGCAAAGCTATCATCTTAACCAAGACCCGGCTGGACAACTGACTACTGACCTCCACGAAATGCATCTGAAGATGACGAGCGATGTGCACTGCCGCTGAGAATTTACCCGTTCCCCTTGACCCTGTGATAAAAACTGTAGACCGCACCCCAAAGCTTGCCGCCTCGTCCAGTGACATGGCATTCGATAATTGAGAGATCTGGTGATAAATTCCAGACGGCGCCGGCAACGCCACCCGCGCATGACCTGAGAGGAAAGTTTAACGCGAGAAGCAAAAATGACCGAAATGACACCCAACAAAGTTGATGATAATCGTATATATCCGGAACTCTGATCTGCTCGACTCCAACTTGAACAATCTTCGTCACATGGGCATCGACGAAGCAACCAACGTGCGGGACCGGAAAAGGCTGTCCGTGTGTCTGGACAGCGACGGTTTCACAATCCACATTCCGAACAACAAAATAGACCGGAACGTCTGAGCAGTTGTGTGTGACATTCCTTGTGAAATCGCCTGGGCGTAAGGTGTGATGAGGATCCAGCGAACGGTCGACGTTTATCCGTAATGAGATGACATCTCCGCTTTTAACCAAACGTTTTGATGAGCTGAAGTATTCATGTAAAGCATCAATAAACAATGGCTCATGACGGCGATGGATCGAGAATGGCGAAGCTACCCTCGCCAACGTCATGCTCTTTGCTGTTGGAACACCAGGATCTCGCGTTCCATATGGAGACACACGAAGTACGATTTGCCGACAACCGTGTGGGCACAGGTTGTGAAGAAGGGTGGGTGATAACATAGCAGATCGCCTGTACGAATCGCTAAAAGCTTCATCAAGGGCGCCGATACGCACTAGACGAGAGGTCGAAGAGTCGATCGGCGAAGCTAGAACCTGATTTTTGCGTTAGATTTCGACGCGGAAACACAAGCACAAAGATAAATAAACATACCCAATCACCGTCCAGTACTCCAAGTGGACGCAAGTTACTTGTACGAATATAGACAGTAACTTGATCAAGATCAGTGTCAATGGGCGATTGCAGTGCTTTAGCAGAGAACACGGCTTCTGTAGAGGATAATACAGCAGAGATCAGAAATGATTCGTTGATTTCCAGGTTCTCGTGACCAATTCGGTTGTCCGCTTTGTCTGATACTCCGCTCGACTCGTCGCATGACATCACTATGAGTCGCGTCAAACCCCGCTGTGCAATACCTTGCTTGTTAGGCAATGCGAGGCTGACCGTGTATCCGAGGAGCGACGAAGGGGGCTGAATCGAAGGACTACAGGTGAAGATATTCGGGGGAATGAAAACGTCCTCGCCATCACGGATGATAACATGGGATTCGAAGAACCAATTCTCGAACGCTGCTCCATGAATGGAAGCCGCTATGTAGGCGTCCTCGTGTTTTGCGGTTAAAACGACCTCCGTCAGGGCAAGGTTTTCTACAGTAGATAGAATGACGGATTTGAAAGGTCCATCCAAACCCAGCTGGAACGGTTGAAAAATGGTTGGATAAGTGACCAGCCAAGCTGGCGGGATAACGATCTCGGATACCTTCACTACGATAAATGACGAGGAGTGGAGTTGCAAAGCAATACGCACAGTCGGATCATGGATAGCCCAGCAGGTCAGAGCATTGACATGATCGGAAAGTGACCCGGTTGGGTACTGGCGCTTCGATTTTATGGATACAACTATGCGTGATTCACTGGATAAACAAAGAACATCCCAAATATCCTGAGAGACAAGAACGATATCTTCGCCTGCAGGTTCAGCAGTATCCTGGACCGAAAAGTTGGCCTCCGCTGTCGGAATGTGACGGAAGAAAAAGCTCATGCCAGGTGTGTTGCTGGAGTCAGTGACGGTAGTATGATTGGACTGGTGAAACCTTGAAGCGCCCATGCTTGTTACATGATTATATAATCAAACCTTCTGCATCACAGCAACCATGAGTCGAGGCGGCGCGAGAGGATTTAATCGCGGTGGAGGTAAGCTTGAAGGCTATCCAGCTCTCTGTGTATGTACTTACTTCTCTCACATAGCTCGTGGAGGTGGCCGCGGCGGCTTCTGGCAGCGCGACGCCGGTCCACCGGACACAGTGCTAGGTACTTGTGAACATTTTGTTCGACTCTTCTACTCATCCTTCGACAGAAATAGGCTCATTCATGCACGCTGTTGAGGACGAGATGCTATGTGCCTCTCTCATTTCGGACAAAGTACCTTATTTTAATGCCCCCATCTACCTCCAAAACAAATCTGTTATCGGAAAAGTCGACGAGATACTTGGTCCGATAAACGAGGTCTATTTCTCAGTAAAAATGGGTGAAGGCATGGTAGCAACCAGTTTTCAAAAAGGAGATAAGGTCTACATTGGGAGTGACAAACTCCTACCCATCGAGCGATTCCTTCCTAAACCAAAAGCAACAGGTAGAATTCCGTCTCCTTCTAAACATATAGATAACTAATGTGCGCACTCCGCTGTCCAGGAATTCTCAGTATGTCAATGACTTCTCGTGATCTCCGCTGGCTGATGTATCTCCAGAACGTGGCCGTGGCAGCGCGCGTGGTAACCCACGCGGTCGGGGGAGTTCAGGCGGTCGCGGACTTCGACAAGGTGGTGGCAGAGGCGGTAGGGGTGGCAGAGGTAGTGATCGTGGTGGACGTGGCGGATTTAGGGGTAGTTATGGTGGGCGTGGTACCAACAGAGGTAGCCGTGGTTCATAACCTGTTGTTTTCTGGAGAAAACATTCCTTGCGATACGCACTGCGGTCATGTGCTATTGGTTGCAATCCCGAGTTTAGGGTTTCAGTGCCTTTACTTCAGCAGATACCGATTTAATCCCGTTCGCCCTACTTTGCTGAGACTTGATAAACTGATAATGTCATTAGAACCTTTTCTGGAACACCGCTCAAATTCTGTAGAAACGCACCTGCAATAGATGGGGCGCCAAGGAAACAGCGTTCGACAGTGTTTGCTGGGGCTCACAGTCGATTTGCTTAGCTATGGGACAAGTTAACATTGTCGGCGGCAAGAAATCCACAACCTACGGTTAACATCAGCATCAGCATTAGACTTCTCCGACACTTCCAAGCTGTACACATGGTGTTTTGCCAAGCTTTCCATCACTAACTTCTCAATGTCCTCAGGCCTTGAGCGTCGACGGTCTGCTATTTCCTTGTCCCACTTCAACCTTTGGTCTGACAGCGACCAAATGTGTCGGTCCAATGCCTCATCGAATGGCTCCACGTCTAGACTTGTGAACAAAGAGTATGAAAGCTCAGATGAGTAGTAGTGAACTCACCGTCCTCATCGCCACAAGGTTCGTCTGTAGTACGGCCATTTATACGTAAATTAGGGCGAGCGATGTCAAAAAGAGTCTCAAGGAACTAGATGTGCCATGGTTTAGCATGTGCAGGAACACGCCACTGCGAGTTCACCTGATGAGCGTGTGGCAAGAGCGCGTCCTTGTCACCAGATTGCCCGTGGAATTCAAGTTCGGTGTCCAAACGGGCCAAGAGGGCAGCAGATAAGTTCTGCTGGATGCGTCTCCAATCCTGCTCAGTTTCAATGGAAACTTTCGGAAGATCTTCACGTGCATCCATGACTCAGAGAGATCCGAAAGATACCAACAAGTTGAACAATTTCATAGATCCTTGTTTGGGTGCGTTGTATGGTGTTGTCCAGGCTTGCATCATACGCATACCCGATTCATCATTTACTCCAGCACGTACGGTGGAAATCCAATGTCCTCGTTGTCATTTTGGAAGCCTGGGACTGCAGCTCCAGGGAGCAGTCTGGACAGGCTGACTCAGGAACAAGAAAGCGTGATTCCATCTGCGCCATCAGACAACTCTCTTCCACTTCAAGCCCAACGTGAACGCCTCCCCATCGCAAAATACCGCGAGTCTCCGCAATTTTTTTTTCGAGGTTTCTCAAGCTCACTGTTTTCAGGCGACAATCTCCTATACTGCGTCGAACAGTATCCAGTAACTATTGTAGTCGGGCAAACTGGCTCCGGAAAAACTACCCGTACGTCGGACATATTATGTGGTCGCATGAACTTAATTCTCTCAAGAACTTCCCCAATATCTGTTGGAAGCTGGATGGGCTGCTGAAGGTAATGTGATAGCTTGCACGCAACCGCGAAGAGTCGCTGCAACTTCGGTTGCTGCTCGTGTGGCTGCTGAAGTGGGAACAGTCCTTGGAGAAGAGGTACGAATTGATGAGCATCCGCATAACTGAGTACTTACTGATACCATGTATATTTTACTAGGTTGGATATACCATCCGATTTGAGGACGTGAGCGATAAAGATAAGACCCGGATACGCTACATGACGGACGGAATGCTCTTCCGAGAAGCCCTTCTCGACCCACTATTGTCACGCTATAGTGTCATTATGGCAAGGACACGATGATAAGCTTGATCATTTCTTCTCTAACACAATTCTACTGCAGATTGACGAAGCCCACGAACGGAGCCTTTACACTGATATGTTGCTTGGTGTTCTGAAAAAGTCTAGGAACTTCACTCAACCTGTTTACTGTTTGCTGAGATCCGTCGTAGGATTAGACGCAAACGGCCTTCTCTTCGCATACTTGTTTCCTCCGCCACACTTGACGCCATGTCCTTCCATGACTACTTCTGCTCAGGGACTTCACCGCAAGAAGCCACTATTATCAGCCTAGAGGGAAGGATGTACCCAGTAGAAATCGCTTATCTCGAAGAGCCGACCACCGACTATATCAGAATGGCTGTCGAGGTGACCTGGAAAATCAACCTGCAGGTGCGTTTGGTAGTCTGTAATCTGTGCGCGGCCTTTCACTCAAAAAAGGGAAAATTGCAAGCATGTAGCCGGCGATATTCTCATATTTCTGACGGGTCGGGAAGACATTGAACGGTTCCTGGAGACAATAACAGAACTCATACCCACGTGCGAAGCCAACTAGCCCAAATCTGCCTGGAGCTGACAGTCCTTTGCGCTCAGTTTGCCACGTGGTGTCCCGCAGATTATTCCTCTAGCCCTGCACTCAGGTTTGAGCACGGAGGAACAACTTAGAGTGTTCAGCCGCGCACATCCAAATTCCCGCAAGGTCATGGCCGCAACTAATATTGCTGAAGTATGCTCAATATATTCCATTCTGAAGTTGAAGTGCAGCTTTTCACGCACTTCACTAGGCAAGTGTTACCATTGATGGGGTGAAATTTGTAGTGGATTGTGGATTTGTTAAGGTATGTTCTGTTTGTCGAGGATAATTGTGTGAGTCAACGTTCTTTTAGATACGGTCTTACAACCCATCATCTTACCTTTCTTCGCTCTCTACCGTTCCTGTTTCCCTGGCATCAGCTACGCAGAGATCTGGTCGGGCTGGTCGCACATCATCCGGCATCTGCTATAGATTATATCCCGAATCTTACCTAGCGTCACTTTCAGCGACCACTCCCCCAGAGATCACTCGTACAGACATGACCACACCCATCCTCCAGCTCAAGTCCCTTGGGATCGACGACCTAATGAAATTTGAATGGATCTCTGCTCCACCTGCTGAAAGTATCCTGCGTGCACTGGAAGGTCTAGCTACAGCTGGGATGATCGGAGAGGATGGTCGGCTGACTGTTATGGGTCAGCGAGTTGCTGAGTGTCCTATCGAACTTCGTATTGCCCGTATGGTAAAAACTGATCCCATTTGTTTGACCACATCTGAATTCTTGTTCCAGTTATTCAGTTCCAAAGAGTTTTCTTGCGGGGAAGAGATTTTGACGATCGCGGCAATGATCTCCGTTCAGGTATGTAGGGAGCTTCCCGTCGAGCCTACATGGTGATCGTATGGGACATAGGACGTGTTTGTCATACCAGACGGGGCACCAGGCGCGCTTGCTGAGCTCGAAAGGCGCAAATTTACAGCTGAAGAAGGGGTAAGTATGCCATATTTTCCATCTGTCATTTGTCACTGACTGCACGCGCGAAGGATCACCTGACACTTTTGAACGGTGTGCAAATAGTTAGTACGTGCTGCAAGGGTACTTATGAATAACAGCATACAACGCATTCACAAGATATGGGCGTTCATCATCCTGGTGCAAGGTTCATGCACTAAGCTTTCGGGCGATGTCTAGAGCAGTGTCCATCCGTTCGCAACTCAGCAAGTACATGATGCGCTTTGATCTCCCAAAACAGAGCTGTGAGGGGGATGCCAAACGGCTGCGACAATGCCTTGTAAGTGGATACTGGCGAAATGCGGCTCGATGGATGGCAGACGGAACATATCGTTCGGTTCAAAATGAGCAAGTAAGTGTGGACTGCTTATCAGCAGTTATCAATCTCTTACTTCCGCAGATTCTGCATGTTCATCCGACGTCCGTGCTATTTACCCGGAAGCCGCGTACCGGGTGGGTAGTTTTCCACGAGCTGGAAGAGACTAAAAAAACTCAGTAAGACATTTTGTAGAATGGGACGCTCAGTTTGCTGATGCTGATTCAACGCAGGATCAAAGTGATCACAGAAATTGAGCCTGACTGGTAATGCACAGCCTGAACACATACTAACCTGGTAACCTGACTTGCAGTTTGTAGGCTCCTTGAATATGGTCATAAGTATCATAATAAACGTGTACGAGGTTAATCTGAAGCGACGCTCTGTCACATAGCGAGGAACGAACGGAGTGACAGAGCTATGTCTTTGGCCGAACGGCGGGATGTGGCATCATCTTTCTTTCCTTCGCGCCTCTCCCGCTCGTGGCCAGCATCACACAGAGCTGGTCTCTCAGACTTTTCACCCCCCTACCACACCCTTTCTGATTCCCTCTGGTCATCTCGACCACCTCGCATTCTCCTGGGTTCCGGAGAATCCTGGGCACCCACTGGTCGACCTGCGAGGCGGTTTCTTCCCACCCGCCCTTGCAGCTCACCACATCCCCAGATCAACCCGGAGCCAGACAGCGCTTCGCGCTGCCACCCACTTTCCCCCTCATATCACATCTCGCGTACCATTGATTAACTTGAATCGTCGGACTTGTATCGTACATACGTCATACACAATCCCACGATTCCTTCAGCCAGTTTCTCCCCAGCGACTGCCAAAGACGTATTGTACTGTACCAAACGATAACTTTTACGTTGGGATTTCTGAATTCAGGCCGGATGGGTTGGTGTTTGCAAGCCGCGTGGGGATAGCCAAATAAACCACATCATATTGTTTCCTTGTCGTTCCGCTCACCGAAGTCGCCGGAGTCAATGGGTGCAAGCCAGTCCAAACCTGATACAAGCCCGAAGGTGTTCCATTCAGAAACACCAATAGAGGTGTGCCGTTTTCCTTCACCGGGTTTGCAGACCACTCACATGTCCAGATTTCACCGGATGTAGTGAACGCCCTCTCTGCACGCCTCGCATCTGAGGAGACAATGCCAGAACGACAATTTGCGATAGATTCTCACATAAGGGAAAGAATACAGCGTGAATTAACAGTTTTGCGCGCTGAGGAGGAGACAGTCCAACTTGAAATTCACCGTGCTTTGGAGAAGGAGAATCTGGATCGGGAAATGAGTATGGTCGAAGACGGCAGTACTCATGGTGGCCTGAAAACCGGTGTCGCACTAATCGGTGACTTGGAGGAAATCCGGGAGAAGGTTGATAGGTTCCAAACACGACGTCAACTGAGTGATTTCCCTTCTGTCAAGGAGACGGGTGAAGCAATTGCGTCTTGCTACAAGTACGTATGATACTCTTCATTGCATTGTGTTTCAGACTAAGACATCCAGAATGAATCTAACCACACCTCTGGAATGCTGGAGGGAAGCTGCTCGCTTCAAAGCTGCCGTGGCAGATGCTGAAACTGTGAGGGAATCTCGAGAACTTTTTCACTTCAAATTTTGACATTTATTGTAGCGATACCTCGCCTCGTTGCGGTGATACAGGAGTTTTTTGATTCGATTGTGAATGATCCGTAGACACGTCTTGATGCAGAGTCATTAACGTCCGTGCACCCCGCAAGTGCTTGTGTAATGAATGCTTCCTGCTTTGTTAAATGGCATCCCTTGTGGATGCAGAAAGGTGGCACGTTGCCATTCTGGTGAGAGTTTAGTAGGTGCGGGTTTTCGGTTGCTATGCACAGAATCGAAAATGTTTGAAGCCACCAGCCATGAACTTGTGCATTGTGATGCCGATCATGAACCTCCCACCTTTGCGCATGTGAGACTCGAGCGAAGGGTTCGGACCGGCTATTCAAGAAACACCCGGATTGTCGATTTGGGTCAATACAGTGATTGCGCCCACAACTGCTGCGCATGTGCGTATCGTCACGAGGAAGTACCGCCTTCATGATTATTGACCATGTTGCCCACGCATGCTATTATTTTTGTGAAGACCCCTTGCTAAATCAATTTCAAAAGGTACCACCGAGGCATCGCCCCTCCGGATTAGGAAGTGAGCGGTTTGAAGTCGGACAATCAAGTGATTGCCGAGCTCGGCAACCTATGTTCGTTTTGCCGCCCGGCTTTATTTGCAACAAATCCCACTACTACATCTCATCCCCCTTGCTTCGCTCCCTCATCGATATCAAAGCTCGCTCTGTTACTTTACTCTCTGGCATCCGCGTTGTATTTTTTTTCTTTGCCATCCCTATTCCTATCGGGAGTTCTAATCACTTCTGACGCTGTCTTTGACTCATATTCATCTTAACCCTTAATTAACCGACCTTCCCCGGTCGATAAACTGACGCCGAGTCACCGTAACGTTGATAACCGTGCTCACCCAGAGTTTTTGGGCATAGACATAATGCAGGCCTCTGCAGAGGTTGCGGATATACAATCCTCAAAATTCGCGTACGTTGGGAACTCATGCCCTTCCATCCACTTATCTACATCCCACACAGCTCCAAAGCGCCTGTCGTGAGGAACCCTAGAGCCTGCACAGTATGCCGCGCAGCTAAAGTAGGTTCTTCGTGAACTGTTCGCATTCTCTGGTTCACTGCAAGTCAGATGAAGTGTGTCGGGGCCGAGGATGGTCAGAAGTCGTGCCAAAGGTGTAAGAGGACCAATGCTGAGTATGTGCTAAATATTGCGATTCTATACGATGGATGCTACATCTTGCACCGTCCCAGATGCGTTTTCGAGAAACATCGCCGCGGCCGTAAACCCGGGTCAAAGTATTATTTCAACCTGGACATCTTTTATCCTGCTAATGCGTCTTCTCCCAGATTATCAGAGGCATCGAAGATGCTCCGACGTATGGAGAAAGGGTTAAACACCGCAAAACTCAAGCAGGCTAACGAGACGTCCATGTCCTCCGTTTTCCCTGCTGTCGACTCCCAATCTTCCCAAGTTGAAACACACTTTGGTACCTTGATCCGACCAATGGATCAATACAGCGCCTCAGGTAACGATTTAAGCTCTTTATTCGTGCTCGACTTACACTAAGCTTTTGCGCACGCGACGTTTAGCCTCTGGAAATCGACCCTCGGATGGTGACGACGATGAAGACCGTGGGGATGAAAAGTTTCCCGCAAAACTCATCCGAAGAGAAAATTCCTTTTTCCGAACCATTCTCAACCCCGAACACAAATCACCTTATCCCACTGTCGTACCCCAGATATCTCGGGGTGATCTGGATAGTCTTCAATTGGTACGACCCGCTCCTCTCCCAGCTGGATTCCAAGATCCGATCACAGCTGGCCTTATATCAGAAGACAAGGCCAAAATGCTTTTCGATGCCATCTTTTTACGCCTCAACCCATTCATCAATTTATTCGATCCCCAGTTGCACTCAGTCAATTATGTGCGCTCGAAGTGTCCCCTTTTGTTTACCACGCTCATCGCCGCTGGCTGTAAATTTTTTGAGCCAAGCCTTTACAAGGAGTGTCTCCACCTTGCACATGAATTGGCAGTCCGTGCGTTCGCTGAGGGGTGGAAACGAGTCGAAGTGGTCCAAGCCTTTGCGTGCTTGACGTATTGGAGAGAGCAAGATGACAATGTACGTGGAGATACCTTGGCCTCATTCAAGTGTCCTTCCTGACATGCTCCTAGCGCACATGGATGTACATTGGCTATGTGAGTGCGAGAGGCTTTCGGAATAGCTCTCCAATCACTGATATGATCGATAGGCGTGCCGGATGGCTGTAGAACTTGGTCTAAATCGTTTTTTGGCGAAGCCGCCTGTGAACGAAACGGAATTTCAACTACTTGAGCGACGGAATCGCGAGAGAACTTATCTTGTACTATTTGTTCACGATCGGAGCCTCAGCATGCAAACCGGGCGTCATTGGATGCTTCCTGAGGTAGCTAACGTAAATTTGGATAACACTTCAGTGTTTCACCTGCTTGGGTGCAGGACGACTTTATCAGACATGCGGACACTTGGCATGAACGAGGTGGTTCTCCGTTACGGTGCGAGGACGTTATTGTCGCCGCATTCATACAACTACGGAGAATTGCGGTGAGTGTGTTCCACTTACCTCTGTTGGGGAACTAATGCATGTCATCTAGGCGGAGACCACTGATATGCTACACACTAATCGGAGTCTAGTTGACGGCGGCAGCGGTCAGGTCAACATTGACATGGCACTCAAAAACGCAAATGCTAAGTTATCACAGTGGACAACAAAATGGGAGCATGAGATGCAGAGAGGTAAGAGACAACATTTTTCTCGGTTATGTTTGTTGACCCTTTAAGCAGCAAACGGGGAATCGTTTCATTTCTCATTCCTCAATTTTTTCTGCTTATATTCCAGCCTCTTCTTGAATAGTTTTGGTGTACAGGCTGATGCCGCTCCAGCAAGCAGTCTTTTCAATGTTATCCTTGCTAGTCGTGACTCCATATTTAGGAAAACCGGACGAATAGTCACCTGCGTGCACTATCAGCATGCTTTGAGAATGCACTCAGCGTTCTTCAAATCGCCTCGAAGGATTTCCGGGATCTTGGTGTGCTGGTATGTATGAGTATTCTTATGCATTTACCTAGATGCATTTACTTATCATACCTATCATACCCTTCCATTCCCCCAGAGATATGGCCAAGAAACTGCAACAGTGATGACCGGCTACTCTTCAATCTTCCTTTTGAAGGTACGATCTTTTAAGTTTGGCAGAACCGTTGTTCACCGCTTCTCAGTTACTGCGGAGCTCAGATGCGAATCAAGGCTTGCAATCCGAGTTGCCCGAGGGTGCAGCTCGCGAAATTCATGCAACTATAATAAGGACTGCCGAAGCCTACAACGAGGCTGCCCATTTTTCGCCCACTGCATCGCTTGCAGCCTATCATGCTCGTTTCTTGTGGCACCTCATTCATAGACACCGTACACGTCCGAGCGTCATGAGGGATCGACCTCACCACGATCTCTCTCTCGATCTTTCTATTCAGAGTATGGTTTCCCTTGACTTTGCGCTTGGCTGTCGCTGACAACAACTGTCAGGAGAGCAGGCGTCGCCATCGCACACGACACCCTCCCCACAAGGGGGCACTCGGAATCTGTTATCCCATCAGATCAACTATTCCATCACAAGTCCTCAAGAAGGTTATCCGGTGAATGCAAGCGGGGTTATCTATGGTCTACCAACTCGGAGTGGACCTATTACCTATCCACCTCCGATGGGCCCACCAATCAATGAGTATACATCAGCAGATCACCACTATTATCGCACTATGTTGTTTGAACTTGGATTCGGTGGAGAGGAACATCAAGGACTGACGACGAATGAGGGCGTGCGCAATGTCACGTATGGTGACGGCTTGACCACTCATTATACCCAATATCCTTATGGACCCGCACAACCGCTTAGTCAGGCCAGCTTCGTCGGAAGCTAGTAATGTTGTACTGCTATCATTCCCTCGTTTGTCTTCCCTAGAATTTCGACTACTTAGCTGTACTATGAGCACCTAGCTATGAGACATGTTTTGTATTTGGTATATGGTCACGTTCTGTTACTCGTCGCCGATAGAAAACACTATGACTCGTTGACTAAAAGCGATAGCAAGCAATGGTTGACCACGCAGTGCCATGAAGTCGAAATCTCGAATGCGATGTGGGCGGGGAGCTACGTTAATGATGCTAGGTTGTGCGTGTACATAGCCAATATTATGGACATGGAGAACTGCCCCCTTTTTGACGGAGTGAGCGGCAATTGCAAAATAATCCGGGTTTGTTGGACACCACCTGTTAATGGTGGTAAACAACTCGCGGTCCTGTATATATGGAGGGAACCTACCGGAAAGCATGCCCTCCATCCTGAAAACTAATTCCCGTGTGTATAGGCTTGCCGCCCCGTAGTTTCGACATATCCCAAACGGCGAAACGTGACCCATAGCTTGCCCCTACACTGTAGGCACGATGTTCTGTCATAAGTAATATTTTCGAGAGCCATGCACATACATGTCAGCATTATCACGACGCCATGCGGCAAAGCCCATGTTCTGGGACGGCTTTCCCAGAAGAGAGTCTCTCAGAGCATGTGGCTCGACAAGCTCGATCAATGTGGAGTGTCTCCAACTTCCTTGTTCAGTCAGGGCAGGATCAGTTCGCCAATCCGTAAGGAAGATGGAACCGTGGCAATCAGAAACGAGGAATTCTTTGCTACTCCCAGGGTGTGAATTGACGGTTATTAGTGGGTGTGGGAAGGCGATAGCATAGGCAGTAGGCTGAGGTCGGGGAGTGGGTGGAGAGGAAGCGTTCTGACCGGATATCTCTGGAGAAGGAACTCCGGAAGAGATGTCGAGCGTTGGTTGGAGATCCCACACCATGAGCATTTTGTCATCTAAAGCTGATGAGCGAGCTAATTGTCAAAACTCTAAGGTTACTTACCGGACACGGAGGCGACATAGCGTGCATTATCTTGATCGTGGCCGCCACAAAAGCACATATCATTCACTTTACCATGGTGCCCGCTCAGACCTCCACCAAACGGAAATATGTACTCGCCAGCCGAGGCAGACTTTGTCAATAGGTGCAGACCGAAGTCTATCCCAGCTGCCGCAATCCTACAAATCGGACATCAAATTTCCAACTGCACTCTAGATGCACTGCGAGAACGAACTCGATGAGCCAACCGTCGCTACTGCTAGGTGAGAGTGTACGAGGTGACCAGGCTAACGCAGTCACCCTAGTCCCGATGTGGAACGAAGCCAACCTCTTGGCAGATGTTGCACTCTATGATATAACTGTTTAGTGATGTAGGAGGCGGAGGAGCAAAGGAACTTTGCTGACTATCTGGTAGACCTCGACAGAATGCTCACCTCCAAAGGCCAATAGGTCGTGCCCGTCTTCGTGGTAGCACGACCGTACCACATACACGTTTGAGCCATGATCTATTCTGATGACACCTTCATCCATGAGTGCCAGAATCTATGGTACCTTTTGTTCTGTAGCGATGATTTGTTGAGATTGGATCGAACTTAAGGCTGAACGTGAATTTCGTGTAAGCGAGAGGCTGTGCCTTGCATGCTTTCTACAACTACCCGCAAAGGTCCCAATCCGTTTCTCTTCATTGGATTATTCCTCGCGTCTGGTGCAACCTTCTACTATATCGTGAAATACAGAGAAGCAACGCATCCAGCTTCGAAGCAACCCCTGCAGCACGCTCACCCCCTTGTTCCACCCCGACAACACGATCGGCAGGACACACATTAGAATACCCCGCTCGAATTCTGATATCAGCACCTAATGGCATCAACTCTGCGTGGTGTCATACAACCAGCATTCGACTCGAAGAAAGTCACTGTGATATACGTGCTTGGAGGACCCGGTGCAGGCAAGTTCCTGTAACGCTAGAAACCTCATGATCTGACATCTATGTAGGCAAAGGAACTCAATGCAACAGGCTTGTAGAAGACTTCAATTTTAAGCATCTATCAGGTGAACCATCGTCTCGTACTCGGCCCATGCTCACGCTGATCGATGCGGTTGGGTGTAGCCGGTGATCTCTTGCGTGCGGAACAGAACCGAGAAGGTTCTCAGTACGGGGACATGATCCGAACTTGCATCCGTGGAGGTACCATTGTTCCGATGGAGGTCACCATCAAGCTTTTGGAGATTGCTATGTCTGTAGAACTGCAGACACGATCGGGTCCCGGGTGGACAGATGGCAAAGGTCGTTTCCTCATTGACGGTTTCCCGCGTAAAATGGATCAAGCTTTGATGTTCGACGAGACGGTATGTCACGCATGATCATCTTTGTTTTAACTTCTTCAGTGCTGATTCGGTCTCGAAAGGTTTGTTTTCCGTCCCAAGTCTTGGTCTTTGAGGCGGACCAGGAGGTGATGATACGCCGTATCTTAGAACGGGGGAAAACTAGCGGGCGTGAAGATGACAACATCGAAAGTCTCGAGAAACGCTTCCGTAAGTCTCTTTTTCCCGTTTGACCCGCCAGAATTAATCGACAATCAATCATCTAGAGACTCACAAAGAGCTTTCCCAACCTGTCATTAAGTACTACGAAAACCAAGGCAAAGTTACCAAGGTATAGTTTTTTAGGTCTACCACGGACGACATCTTGATATCATTTACAGATTGATAGTAACCAGTCTATCGAGCAATGCCATAAGGAAGCTAGCGAGGTCGTTCTCAAAATCTTGGCTTGACCCCTTGATATATCCTGTGATTCTGATATCAGTTGCTTTCATACCATGATACAGTATAGCAGCTTCAAACGTGAACATGGAAATTCCGTAGGGTCGTATCTGTTTGTGGTGCAGCCCTACAAGTAGCTCGGCCACCTTTCTCTATTTCGAAGATAGTACCATCTGCGCACACCAAATGCGCGTCCTTGTCTGTCTCATCCTTGAGAGGGGCATCAGTGACACTGAGCAAACAGGAACAGAAGCAACGAACCGGTATCCATTCCCATCCCCCACACCTGAAACATTCGACGACTGCCTTACCGTCGCCACTGTCTGTGATATCCCCATTCTCCGAATAACGCAAGTTTATGTGGTTCCCATCTTGATACGCTTTAGTGAGAACTGCAACGATTTTCTCTGCGAATTTCTCCCTTGCTTGGAGGGTATCCAGGGTAAAAGTTGGATCACGCTTGGGGCGGACCATGACTACATCCATCGATGTGTCCATCGGGGGACTCTTTGACATCATAGGATTGATGCGAAACTCGGGCTCCAGTCGATCTACATTCACGGTAGATAAGAAGTAGGCAAATGGGCCGTGCACGTCCAACGCAGAATGGCTCGTATTGGAGTCGCCAGGGGAAACAAAGTCGCCCTTTTGCGGATCATAAATGAGGACGACCCCAGATGACGGGATAGGTAAGAGTTTGACGCGACTGGCATACCACTTTGTGATGTTCTGCTGCGCTGCGACCTTGAATCGATCGATCCCAGGAATTTCCTTTCGGAGTTTCTCCGAATCCTTGAGGATTGCTGCGTGCAATGCTGTAGAGGTGACAACGACCGACGCTACAGGTCGGGAATTGCCCTGACCACCGAGAGGGCCGAGAAGTGAAGTGAGGGACAAAGTCAGTGATCTTGGTGTTGAGGCGCCAAGAAAAGCCTCCAAAGATCGCAATTTATAGGCGATTGTCTCTTGTGGGGGAGGAGGCCTGCACAAGGACGCAAATAGCGCGTTCGCTGTTCCGCATGGAACGAGTACAAAGCGGATGGGAAAGGACTGGTCGTCCTCGTGCATGCCCGTGTCGGTTGCAAAGGTAAGGTGGTTCACTATTTCGTGAAGGGTACCGTCTCCAGAGCCTAGCACAATCGTGATGTCCCCCTTGTATCTATTGATGAAACTGAGGACGTCTATCCCTGCATCGCCGGCGGCGCGGGTGCGGACGATCTCGGTGGGGATTCGGTTCGCCGTGTGGAGGCGGGGAATGACGTGAGTATTGAAGAACTGCTCTGCGGTGGAGTCGCCAGAGACAGGATTGTAGATGAGGAGAAGTGGCATGGCTGTTAGTGTATGGGTGGCGAGTGCCGAATCGGATCGAGTGATCTACCTTGCATGCTCTCTCTGCTTCGTCGCGCGTCGACTGCCAGATCATATCCCACCCGCCCCCGCTATCGAACGATGTCCTCTAGCCCCCCGGAGTTCAAGCAGTTCAGGCTGGCACTCATCCAGCTTGGCAGCCCTTCTCATCTCCCAGCAGTTCCCACTGAAGCAGACATCAAGCATGCGAACCTGCAGCATGCCAAGGACATGATCAATCGGGCAGCGAACAACTCCAACGGGAAACCAGACCTAGTGGTCTTGCCTGTAAGATGCTTCCTTCTATTCCATCTTCCCTCAGCATCACGGCCGACCTCAGGAATGCTTTAACTCACCATATGGCCATGTGCACTTCCCTGTGTACGCCGAAACTATCGGCTATACACCTGGGCAAGAATATGACATCACGAAAACTCAGAGTCAGAGCGTCAGAGCGCTCTCGGGAGCAGCGTCGGAAAACCGGATTTGGCTCATTGGAGGTGCGCCATCATGCACTCGGCGTGATCTGACCAGTCGACTTAATGACGAATCAGGTTCGATACCCGAAAGGGACGCAGTTGACGGCAAGATCTATAATACTTGCATCGTATTTTCACCAGAAGGCATGATGGTTGCATACTTTCGCCCTCAATGTCGCTCACACTTTTTCCAGGCAAACTTGTAGCGACGCACCGCAAAGTCCACCTGTTTGACATCGATATTCCTGGCAAGATCAAGTTCAAGGTGTGTGCCTACTTTCTAACGGGTGGCCTGCATTTAATTGCGTACTAGGAGAGCGAAACGTTGACGGGTGGCTCTTCTACGACGTTCTTTGATACCGGTAGGGACCCATAACCATGGGTAGGATGGTTACGGCAACTGACGATAGATTTCGCGCGCATTGGCCTCGGAATATGTTATGATGTGCGCTTTCCGGAGCTTGCCATGATCACTGCACGAAAAGGTCAGGGGTAGTGCATAGGTAACTAACGGCAAACGGTATACTCAATACTGTTTGACAGGTTGTCACGTACTCATCTATCCTGGGGCATTCAATACGACGACGGGGCCCCTGCACTGGGAGCTGCTCCAACGAGCTCGGTAGGCAGCAGCAAGAGTGGGGTGTGATTGAGCTGACGCAGGGATTATGCAGAGCTGTCGACAATCAAGTCTTCTTTTCGATGTGTAGCCCTGCACGAGATCCGAAAGCAGCCTATCAGGCGGTGGGTAATTTTGGGGATTGTGATTTTAACCTAACGATCATTTGTGACAGTACGGCCACACTATGCTAGTCGATCCATCGTGAGTGCTCCGCTGCGAGCGGCGATCCAACAACTGACATGAATTAGTGGGAAAGTGCTAGGTGAAGCTGAGGAACGCGAGGATATCCTGCACTTCAACATTGGTGAGTTTTCCTCAGGTTGGATCGGATACAGCAGATGTTCAACATCTCCCGGAAGATCCCCAAGTATACCATTCCGCAAGAGCAGGAATACCTGTGACCACACAACGGCGATTTGATGTTTATTCAGACGTTAGCGTAGGGCCTGGGGTCGCATAGGAAAGTACATATCGATCATCTACTACTACGCGCGTACTGGTGCAGTGTACTGGTATCAGTGGCTTCCAAATGCGGATGTGCAAGAAATTTCCAGGACATTCCACAGGTTTCTAGTACAGCATTGCGTGCAGGAGGCTAAAGAGCCCCATCGCCAACTTTCTTCATTCCGTTCCATCCCATCCTTTCTACGATGGTCAGAGAAACGTCAGCCACCCTTTAACTGTTTATTTCAACCGACTCAGTTTACTTGCAGAAAATATTACGATCTGCTCGAGGTAGCCCCCGACGCCTCTGAGAGTGAGCTCAAAAAGGCCTACAGAAAGAAGTTGGTTTCTTTTTTCATTGTCCCCCTCCTAGTCCTCATCTCTTCGAAGAGCATTGCGACTACACCCGGACAAAGGCGGTGACCCCGAGTTATTCAAGGAGGTGACGCATGCGTATGTCCGTGTTCGCCTGCGTTCTTTCTCTGCTAACACATGTACACTAGATACGAGGTCCTGGCAGATCCCGAGAAACGAAGTACATATGATACTCGGGGAGAAGCTGGTCTCTCGGAACAGGGCGGAATGGGCGGCATGGATCCACAGGTTCGTCACATTCCTCTTCCTCTCCACTCCTTGACTCCATCCGCATCCGCATTCTAGGATCTCTTCAGCCAACTCTTTGGTGGCGGAGGTTTTTTCGGTGGTGGTGGTGGTGGCCGTTCGCAGGGCATTCGCAAGACCAAAGATCTTGTACACCGAGTCCAGGTGTCGCTCGAGGACCTCTACAAGGGCAAGACCACGAAACTTGCTCTCACCCGGAATGCTCTTTGTTCAAAGTGCAACGGCAAGGGTGGCAAAGAAGGTGCCGTCCGCCCGTGTGGATCATGTAACGGTCGAGGTGTCAAGGTCACCCTTCGCCAAATGGGTCCCATGATCCAACAAATACAGTCTGGATGTGACGAGTGTAATGGAACGGGAGAAGTTATCAATCCCAAAGATCGCTGCTCGAACTGCAAGGGCAAGAAGGTCATCCCGGAGAAGAAGATCCTAGAGGTTCACATAGACAAGGGGATGAAGGGTGGTCAGACGATTACCTTCGGAGGCGAAAGCGATCAATCACCAAATGCTCAGTCCGGAGATGTCGTAATCGTTTTAGAAGAGAGACCCCACGATAAGTTCAAACGTCAGGAAAACAATCTCATAATCGAACTAGAGATCGACCTCCTCACCGCACTTGCTGGCGGTGAGGTTGCGATCAAACATCTTGATGAGCGAGCACTACTTATTCGATTTTTACCTGGGGAAGTTGTTAAAAATGGTATGCTGTGTCGTTTCAATGTCGTAACTTCCATTTATTGACTTTAATTGCATCAGAATCCGTCAAGGTCATCCGGTCACAAGGCATGCCATCTCAACGGCATCATGAGCCCGGTGATCTCTACGTCAAGTTCACTGTTAAATTTCCCGATGCCATCGATCCTTCCAAAGTTTCTTTACTTGAGCAGGCCCTCCCCCCTCGCATTCAGGTGCAGAATTTCCCCAAGAACGTCCATCTGGAAGAAGTGGATCTCGAGGAACCCGATGCGGGGTCGAGAGCTAACGCCATGGCGGACGATGGAATGGATGAGGATCACGAAGGCGAACCTCGGGTACAATGTGCAAATCAGTAATTTCTCTGCTGGTTAATGGACATTTGCCATTCGATATTTGTTGCCACTAGTACCCTGGTGATTAATGATTGCCCACTGTGTCCATAGATTCATATACATCTTTTGCTACATCCATCGTAAATAATATGCATTAAGGAACTTTCTGAGATACTGTTGGAAGATTCGGATCTATTGTCATGAGGCTGTATCCCAGCGAACCTGAGTGCGGGTTAGGAGTGGAGTACTGGGGTTACAAGCGTGTTACCTCTGGGTTAAGCTTGAAGCTTTCGTAAGCCTTGCGACTGAAGAAGCTGACCTCGGTTTCGTTCTCTGAATTCAGAAAATGAGTGACTGGGACAGTGCACTAAGTTCTACACCCACCGAGACCAACATCTGCCAGCATCTTAGTGTCGTCTTCTAGGATCCATTCATCACGATCCAAATTGATAATCAAATTCGTGGTCTAATTAGCGCATCAGAGGTGAACGGACAGTTTTCCAAGATCAAGCAACTTCCGCACTTTTGCACCGTGGGCCTTGGCATAGAGCTTGAGAGTATCTAGCTTGGCAATCAACAATGACGGAATAACATGGCCAGGTGAGGGGTACGAGCCTAGGACAGCGTTACGGTAGGGCCGCCACGCAGGTCCAGTCTGGATAGCTGAGTTGAAGGTAAGACCGGATGGAGGCTGCGACCAGGAAACGATCGTAATATACCTTGGCGAACAATCTCTTTCAAGTCACCAACTGTCGTAGTTTCGAGGTTGAGTTTGCGGAGAACGAGGCTGCGCGCCGTACGGTATTCGAGAGACTTGATCACACGGATGGTGATCGTGGCCTCCGTTCGTGGGATTGCTTCGTTGGTTAATATGTGAGATATTCCTTCGGACATTCAGAAGATTTGAGGTGTTTCTGAGTAGCTTGTGGAAGTATGATATAGTACCTGTACAGCGTTGGGCCCGGATCAGCTGAATTCATGAGGAGTCTCGGCAGGCATTCTGTAAATGGCGTTCTAGAATTCTGGTCCATTCTACTTCGAGCTCTCCGTGCACCCGTCTACAGTACACTATCTCATAATGAATATATAGTCCGTCCCCTACTTCTGTTATTCATTATGAGGTGTTATTCGTCACCGTATTGTCACACTATGTGACATGTTGTGACATGTTGCAGGCACTGCCCCGCTGAAGGCGTCACGCCGTCGAACGGCGCTCGAACGGCCAATGCCCATGGCAAATTAGAGCAACGGGATATCTAGTAACATTTTGTAAAGAAATATATGGAATAGTACGAGGCTATGAGCATGAATTATTGGGGGAAAGATGAAAAAAAGCACTCCAAAGTCGTCTGTTTTTGAGAATCTTGGTCTACCTTTCTCAGATGAGCACGGAGCTTTCGCACCTGATGCTGCAAACCGGGGGCCCTTTGAAACCTGGTTGTATGGTTTGTGGCCATCTCGAGGCTTGCGCAGTTTCTGGACAGGCTCGGGTGGCATGGAGTTGTGTTCGAGATGCTAACTCTCATTTAATTATTGAAATTTTCATGTTGTTGACCCTAGGGATACAGTAATCCCCATTATTTTTTGATATGATAATGAATAACCCCAAAAAATTGGTATTCATTATTCAGTATGAGATTTTATGAATAATTTGGCTGGGACGGACATGTCCCCAGGTTTGGCCATTCATTATGAAATATTATTCACTAATATATTATTCATTATGAGACAGTGTACTGTATATACTTTTGATCGTTTGATTCGATTTTTAGGAATGAAAACATCGATGCCTGCATGTTGGTCAGGCGGCCTACATAGCCTGTGACCGAGTCATGGTCTAGGGAAATGATCGAGCCGCTAAAAAGCAACGTACTACCGGCTTCTATGGTCACGCACTCGAGTGGCCCATCTCCAGTCGTCATGATTAAGCTTTTATAGCCTCGCCATCTCTATCGGCTCGTCAGACATAATCTCCATTGGCAGACGCAAGACAGTTGGTCCCAAGTTGGTCCATCAAAATCCCATTGACGGGCCGCCATCCTTGTCTCTCAGGCCATAGTGGAAGACTTGTGCAAGATTTCCTTGTAATTACTATGGTTACATTTTGCAAGATTTACTATAGTTTGACTTAAAGCTTTATTTTGCAATATCTGTGCCCTATCTTGCAAGATCTTGTCAGCGCAATTTTCAGATTATGTAAGCAGCCTCTAAGCATACCAAAAGCAGCTACTACTCCCACCACAGGGCCATATTGTTGGAAATTAGATTATTGAGTCAACTTGTATTGGCTCGACTTTTAGTAGCTTACATAAGCTTACCTTATTTCGCACTACTTACTGTAGTAGTCTTCTTTAGTGACTACTACATTTTCTATACATATTTGGATATTACTTGATATCTTATGTTTCTGATGTTTTTGACACAACCCTGCTTGTTCCCCTGCTACATAAATACTATAAATCAATATAATAGCATATATACCATTATAGTATATGTTTTGAC
>JBBPRS010000312.1:0-24815 GCA_038093155.1 Boletus huronensis
GGAAAGCGGCTGTGCTACCGCCCTACTTAACGGACAACGGACTCCCTGCAAGCGAGCCACATGGTTTTCGCTCGATAAAAAAGGAAATGCACGTGGCAAACGCGAAATAGGCGCCCCACTCGACCCAAACGACCCAAACGAACAAAGCGTCGGATGTACCGCTCTCCCACACCCCGTTCTCCGCTAACCTTTTGATTATGTACCCGGTAACTATTTCGACCAGGCGTGTAAGTGTCATTGTTCGCACTCAGGCATCTTATAGCCGCACCGCCCATTGCTTTTTCTTGATGAGTGTCACCCACTGCCTATTAAACAGTCACTCTTCGGACACTCTGTCACTTGTTCCTAACCTCTCAACATGCTCACAGCTATGGAGGTAGTGTTTTACGGTGTACTTTTTGTCCTGCTCGTCGCACTGTACATCGCGAGACACAGAGGAACTAGGTACTCTAACAACTTTCCCTTCCCTCCAGGACCCAAAGGCTTTCCACTGTTGGGAGTGGTGCACTGGTGCTGAGTATCAGTGCTTCCAAGCCATGGTTCACTTACTTTCAATGGCGTGCATTATTCGGTGGGTGCTATGTTCAGTGTTATCTCGCAAGCCTAATCCATCCCAGGCGACCTCGTCTATACACGCATTTTCAATATGGATGTACTCGTGATAAACTCCGCAGAGGTAGCTCGTGATCTCGAACGTCGGTCAAACATTGACTCAGATCGGCCAAAGTTTGCAACAGCAGAACCGTAGGCCTCTTTCTTTTTCTCTTTCCTCGTTGCCTCTTCACGCTTCATCTGGATACGGGATTGCAGGTGGTACCATGCTCATGCCCTATGGGGACACGTGGCGTCAGCATCGCCCTCATTTACTATCAAGCACTGAACGCCGAAGCCGCTATGAACTATAGACTGATGCAGTGTGCAAAGGCTCGTCAGTTGATCATCAATCTTGCCGAGGATCCACGACATTCCTCTGAGCATCTCCATAGGTTCGTCTCGTTATCATCTATGAGTTCAGCCCTGAGATATCGTCCAATTTAGTTATTCTACATCGATTATCATGTCAACTGTGTACGGATATGATACTGCCCCGACAAATGATCCCTACGTCGAATATGCAGAACGGGGTATGAAGGCGATTGGAAAAGCCGTCGATTCAAAGAGAGCTGCCCTGCTTGGAATATTTCCATTCCGTAGGTCTCATCGCATGAGTTATTCTCTGACTGAATCCTCCAAGTCCTGAAACTACCTACATGGATGCCGGGCTCATTCAAGGCGGAAGCGGCAGATGCAAAGTCTTACGCGACTGGTTTCTTTTTGGAATGGGACTAGAACAAATGGTGTCTCTCAACTGAACAAATTTCTGAAAAATTCCCCAAGGCATCCGGAACGGGTGCACATTCGATGATCAGTGAAGCTACCAGGAGAAATGAGAACAATGGAGACGGCTTCCAGAAGTAACTCTTGCGATCAGGAACACTTCTTCGGTTGTATTTGGCGGTAAGCATTCGCAGAGAGTATATACCCTTTCGGAAGTCAGCGTTAGGGTTAGTGGGCATCGTTGGAGGTATGGATTAGACTGGTGACGAATTGAATCTGTGCAGTCACCAATCTAAGTGTTGTATAGATTAACAGATATTCTCCTGCGATCGCAGACAAGGAATGCCCAAAAAACTCGGGAGCACGCTGTGCCGGTGCGGTTGAAACGTTGACACCCGATCCGCGCGTTTACCCTTGCCTCTTTCAAAACCTCCGTTCGGGTACTAGTGGGACCGAGTTCACCGAGCGACTGAGTTGTAAGCATACAGTCATCCAGAGCATTACAGGCTTGATCGGCCTTATGACACGGTAGTGAAAACGCCCCAACCAATAGGTCTCCTGAAGGTCGATCGGACACTGGTGCGCCGCCCAACGCGGAACCAGTGTCAGGCGGTCCAAACACACGCTCCAAGATCTCCGATATCGCCTTCTCTCGTCCGGTGGCAGCGTGCCCGCACGTCGCTCGAAACAGAATGTGCACATGTATTTCTATGAAAGCGGCCAACAGCGATGAAGTGGTCTCTATAATGCATGTCTATGTCTGCGTCTAAAGTTAAATACGTATTAAATAACAGGCACTCTTCGTTGCATGAATATTGGAGGACGCAGTATGAACACGGTAATCTATGTGGTAAAATGGTGTCCATCAAACTGGAGCGTATCGCAGCGTGGTGGATGGCGATACGGAGCTTGTTCAGGATCCGATGCAAATGTCCTCAGTCACGGCTCACGTCCCTGCAACATGCGTGGCGTTAGCACGCACCATCAACAAAAAATAGAATGAGCAAGGCCAAGGACCGGCAATGATCAACCCCGTGATACGCCCAAACAGCGTCGGCGACAATGCGAGTTGCCTTGGAGCACACAGAGCCTTCACGCCAAGGTCAGCGCACTGCCAGAGCACTGCAATAGCTTGTGCCACTGCGCAGCTCTCGCGCACAAGGTGGAGGTCGTCCACCCAAAGGAGTAGGATATCACTGAATCCTAGGATTCATCACGTCACTCACCGGCCAAAGAACTTGACTCGCAGCCAATCACCGGCGACCAAGGCCCGGTTCCGGAACGAGAAGAGCGTGCTCAGATAGGCACTCCGCCAGAACAAATACGTGGCCACGCCCCCGCTGGCCCACTGGAGCAGCGTTCATAAGAATTGGATGAACAAGAGGAAGACGACACACCTCTCGGCCGAATATGGGCAAATCAGCGATAGCCTTGTCAGAGCCGATATAGCTGGGAGCACCGTCAGTGCATGTGAAACGAGGCGTGATTGGAACTCACGCCAAAGATCCTTGATGACTGTACTCGAATGGGTTCAACCGTATCTTGCCAATCTTCTTCTTGAGCTTTTCGATGCTTTTCGATGTCTCGTCGGGCTGTTCTCCATCCTTTGCGGACGAGAGCGTCTTGACCTTGTCTTCCAGAGCATCGCGTCGCGCAATCAATTTCAGGATACGCGCTAGATAAGCACCTTGCTGAGAAGCTACTTGGGCTGTGGGGGCATACGAGGTCGAGGTACAGTCTCCGAGGGCAAAGATGGAAGGTGCCCCGAGCATTCGGAGGTGGTCTAAAGTTGGTGAGGACAGGGATCTGGTTGAAAACATGACGAATAACGTACTGTCGACGGAAATGCCCCTCTTGTTGGTCTGGTCGTTTGATAACTTGACCATAAGATTCTTTGTAATGGGCCGACTGGTATTTCCAGCGGCCCAAACGACGAGACCACAGTCGACTTGCTGTTCTGGTGCATCTTTTGGCTTGAGAGTGACGGAGGTGGGACTAATACCTTTGACCTAGTGGATGTCAAGAATGTGTCTATGGGGAAAGAAGGAGGTGTACCATTGTTCCGGTCATGATATCGATCCTACTCTCCTTGAAGGTCTTTTCGGTGTATGTAATGAGCTCTTTGCTGAACATGGGAAGGACGCTGGGGAGTGCTTCGACGAGCGTGAGACGCATATAGGGATGAAGTTCGGGGTACCAAGACTTGAGGTCTTCCTGTTTCAGGTGAGGAAGGATGACAGAGTTAGGAGGGGGGGGATAACGAACGTCGAGGTAGTCGTGTAGTTCGCCTGCGACTTCGATGCCTGTGGGGCCGCCGCCTACGACGACCTGTGGCCGAGGTGAGACAAGACAAGGATAAGGAGGATGGAAATACCATGTGCAACAAGCGACGCTTTTCTTGTTCGCTGGTACCAGGAAAGGCGGCAGTTTCGACGCAATCCAAGAAGCGTCTTTTCATCTGAAATTGCGTGAGAGGGGAGAGTATATGCGTGTAGGGTACGAACCTGTTCTGCGTCTGTGACTTCCTTCATGAAGCAGGCGTTTTCCTTTACGCCAGGAATGCCGAATGTCTGTGTTTCAGCACCAACAGCGTAAACGAGATAGTCATAGTGGATGGTGCTGGTTGGCTCGAGGGGACGGAGAGGGGATGAGTCTGGGACGCGGGTCAGGCAGAAGCGATACAAAGGGAAAAGGGAGTACCTGTAAAGGTGACGGTCTTGTTGGCGGGCTAGGGAGAGATGAGGAGTGATGGATCAGAGTGAAGAAAGGACATACGTCGACGTCTGTTGCTTCTGCCTCGATGACGGCGACTTCTCTGGCCTTGTGGCGGGTGATGAAGCGCGTGGCTGTAAAAGAGATGAGCGAGATAAGGGATCAAGGACGGGACATACGCTGTAGAATGGATTGGGCGCCGAGGGTACCGACTGCGACGGAGGGGAGGAGGGGGGTGAAGAGGAAAAAGTTCTTTGGACTGATGACGATCTAAGCAACGTGTAAGAGAGGGAGCGGAGGGGGGAAGGGGCGACGGACGGTGTTGTAATTTTCAGTGTCGAGATGTTTGAGAAGACTGGTCGCACCCCAACCACTGCCGAGAACGACGAGGGTCTTTTTCTCGGGGTCGAATGGGAGCTGTGGGCCGGGATGGCGTTCCTTGTGGGAGATGTAGTAGAGCGTGCCGGTCGCTGGGAAGAGTTAGACACGTGCTCATCATCGCGGGGGAGCAAGACTGACCGGCCACGACGGAGACGAGCGAGACGCGGCCGACGACCTGCAAGAAGCCGCGCCATCGACTTTGGTGCTGGGGGACGGTTGCGAGCGCGCGAACGAGGCGGGCACGTTGAGCGAGACGGCGGGCGAGCATTTTCGGGCGGGGAGCGAGGGCGAGCCGGCAATATTTAAGCGATCCGAGTGACCCCGGGATCGCAGAGGGGAATCTCGGATTCCGGGTACAAATACGCGTGCGCGCGGTGGCAGCGCGAGATCGTTCGCGATGTCGACGCACAAGATCTCCATCCTCGGCAGAGACGCCATCCACTGCGGGTTCCATCTCAACCAGCACATCGCACACACCCTCCTCGCCGCCCTCCCCGCCAACGCCTACGTCCTCATCACCGACACCAACATCGCACCGCTCTACCTCTCCCTCTTCGCTGACACGTTCAACGCCCACATCCGCGACACCTTCCCCGACCCATCCACCGCCCCGCGCTTCCTCGCCCATGTCATCCCGCCCGGCGAGACAACAAAGTCCCGCGACGGCAAGGCCGCCATCGAGGACTTTCTCCTAGCACAAAAGTGCACCCGCAACACCGTCCTCCTCGCCCTCGGCGGCGGCGTCATCGGCGACCTCGTCGGCTTCGTCGCAGCCACATTGTGCGTCTCCCTCTCCCTCGCTTTCGCGTCTGACTCCTTTCAGCATGCGCGGCGTCCGTGTCGTCCAGATACCCACCTCCCTTCTCGCCATGGTCGACTCCGCGGTCGGCGGAAAGACCGCCATCGACACTCCCCTCGGAAAGAATCTCATCGGCGCCTTCTGGCAGCCAGAATACATCTTTATCGATGTCGCCTTCCTCGCATCCCTTCCAAAACGCGAGCTTGCAAACGGTCTCGCAGAGATCATCAAGGTCCGTTGCTTCCCCTTAATCCCCGCTCTCTCTCATCGCCCCACAGACAGCCGCCATCTGGGACGAAGACGCGTTTGCCCTCCTCGAGTCATCCTCGGCGACCCTCCTCGACTCCCTCGACGCTATCCATGCCCACTCTCTCGCCGATCTTGCCACCCACCCCCTCCTCACCCTCATCATCTCTTCCGTCAACACCAAGGCCACCATCGTCTCCTACGATCCAAAGGAAGCTCACCTCCGCAACCTCGTCAACTTTGGTCACACCATCGGTCATGCCATCGAAGCCTTCCTCACTCCCTACCTTCTCCACGGCGAGTGTGTCGCCATCGGTATGGTCCTCGAAGCCGAGATCGCCCGAGGTCGTGGAAGGGAAACAGGCCTCGGTCAGGTCGGCGTCGGAAGACTCCGTCGTTGCATCGACTCCTACGGCCTCCCAACCTCCTTCACACACCCCCTCGTCCTGCGCGCCCAGGCCCAGGCATGCGCCGCATCCGCTCCCCCAATCACCATCGATGGCCTCCTTGATCGCATGGCCATCGACAAAAAGAACACCACTTCCAAACTCAAGAAATTCGTCCTCTTGTCTCGCATCGGAAAGACTCGCGAACTCAGAGCAACAGGTATACCCGACGAAGAAATAAAAAAGGTTCTCTCAGACGGCGTCACCGTCATCAGCGGTATCCCAGGCGGTTACCTCAAGCCATCCCTCCCCACCCCGTTGTGGGAGCTTCCAGGCGCGGCAGAAAAGGGTCCGTTACCTCCCCAACTCGTCCCTCCCCCATCTGCCATCACCCCTGCACCGACCGTCGATGGCAATGCAGGCGTTCCCCACATCACCCTCACCACGCCGGGTTCCAAATCCATCTCGAATCGCGCCCTTGTCCTCGCAGCGCTCTCAAATGGCACCGTCAAATTAAAGAACCTGCTGCATTCGGACGACACCCAGGTTATGATGGCAGCATTGCAGGCATTGAACGTATGTCGTCGTGTCTCCCACTCCTTATGTGCTCACCCCCAGATAGGCAGCCACATTCGAGTGGACCGACAACGGTGAAACGCTCATTGTCTCCGGATCTGGTGGCAAGCTTTCGCTTCCTCCACCTGGAGCAGAACTCTACCTCGGCAATGCTGGCACCGCCGCACGTTTCCTCACTACCGTCTGCACCCTCGTCTCACCTTCTGCCACCCCGTCCCCATCGGACCGCACCGTCATCACGGGCAACGCGCGCATGAAACAGCGTCCCATCGCCCCACTCGTCGAAGCCCTCTCAAAGGCCGCCGCAGACATCAACTATCTCGGTACATCTGGTTGTCTCCCCCTTTCCATCGCCCCCACCGGTCTCCCAGGCGGCACCCTCACCCTCGATGCCTCCATATCTTCGCAGTACGTCTCCTCCATCCTCCTCTGCGCACCCTACGCCAAGCAAGACACCACCCTCGTCCTCACCGGAAAGGCCGTCATCTCCCAGCTTTACATCGACATGACCATCGCCCTTATGCGCGACTTTGGCATCCATGTCACTCGCGAGCGCGACCCCGAGACAGGCGCGCCGCTCAACGTGTACAAGATCCCGCGCGGGGTATACACCGTCCCCGAATCGGGGGTCTTCACGATCGAGTCGGACGCGTCGAGTGCAACGTATCCGCTTGCTATCGCCGCCATCACTGGTACGTCATGCACGCTCGTCTCGATCGGTTCCTCGTCCCTCCAGGGCGACGCGCGCTTTGCCAAAGAGGTCCTCGAGCCGATGGGATGCATCGTCGTTCAGACCGCCACAGAGACGACCGTCACGGGGCCACCGATCGGAACGCTCAAGGCAATGGGCGAGGTGGACATGGAACCCATGACTGACGCGTTCTTGACGGCTGCTGTCGTCGGCGCTGTCGCGACCGACGGCGGGGAAGGCGGTGTGGGCAAGAACGTTTTGCGGATTCGTGGGATCGCGAACCAGCGTGTTAAAGAGTGTAATCGTATCAAGGCGATGAGGGACCAGTTGGGTACGTCGCATGGTCATGGGCACGGGATCGTTGACTGACGCTCGCGGTGCAGCCAAGTTTGGGGTTGAGACGGACGAGTTCGAGGATGGGATCGTCATATATGGGCGGCCGCTCGCCAGCCTTAAGCAGGGTGCTTCGATTCATTGTTACGATGACCATCGTGTCGCGATGGCCTTTGCCGTGCTTGCTACTGTCGTCGATGGCACCATCATCGAGGAAAAGCGGTGTGTCGAAAAAACGTGGCCTAATTGGTGGGATGACTTGGAGGACAAGGTAGGACGTATGCATGTTTTCATTCGCAATGCCTCCCTCACACATCATACAGATCGGCATCCAAGTCCAAGGCGTCGACATACCTCACACACACTCGATCCCCGCGGCGACTGCTACGCCTGCCCCACTCAAAGCACTCACTCCGTCGACAACACCATCGATCCTCCTCATCGGCATGCGCGGTTCCGGCAAGTCCCACGTTGGCGTACTCGCCTCACGTGCACTCTCCCTTCCACTCCTCGATTTTGACGTCCACTTTGCGTCGCTGCATCCACCTTCTGTGCGAGCCTATGTCCAAACACACGGGTGGCCAGCCTTCCGGGCAGCTGAGACGGAGCTCTTGCACTCTCTCTTGTCCACACACGCCAAGGGCTGGGTGATCAGTCTCGGAGGGGGCATCGTCGAGACGCCCGCAGCGCGAAAAGCGCTCGTCGACTTTTCGACCCAGCAAGGCGGCCAAGTCGTCTGGGTGCAGCGCGAGCTGTCCATCATCGAGTCTTACCTCGACCAAGAGGGCGAACGGCCCGCGTACGGCGAGCAGGTCCGGGACGTGTTTGCGCGTCGCGAGCCGTGGTTCGCACAGTGTGCCGGGTACGAATTTGGCAATTATGCCGCGCTGGAGGCTGGTTTGGACGGCGAGGTGGAGAGGTTCTTTGGGCATGTGTCTGGATTAAAGCCTAATTTGGCGCCGAACGTGGCCAAGGCCGCTCAGGGCGTGCGATCGTACTTTTTATCGTTGACGTATCCCGACGTCGTGCCTGCGTTGGCGGATATTCCTGAGCTCAGTGCGGGCGTGGACGCGCTCGAGTTGCGCGTCGACCTCCTCCGTGAAACGGGCTCTACGAACCTGATTCCATCGCATGCGTACGTCTCGCAACAAGTATCTACGCTCCGACGCGCCACGTCCCTCCCCATCGTGTTCACCGTCCGCACGATCGCGCAAGGTGGTGCGTTCCCTGACGACGCGAAAAAGGAAGCCGCAGAGCTGCTCAAACTTGCGCTGCGCCTCGGATGCGAATATGTCGACGTCGAGACGACCCTCCCGCCGCATTTCATCAAGGAGGTCGTGCACCTCAAAGGCGCCTCCCAGATCATTGCTTCGTTCCACGACTGGACGGGTACGATCCCATGGGACGCACCAACCATGTCGTCGACGTACGGCGTCGCATCGCAGTACGGTGACATCGTCAAGCTCATCTCCAAAGCGACTTCTTTTGCGAGCAACCTCGCTCTCCAGGCCTTTGTCGCCAAGCACACCACCAAGCCGCTCATTGCGATTAACATGGGCGTCCAAGGCCAGCTCTCGCGGGTGCTCAACACGTGCTTTACGCCCGTCACGCACCCACTGCTCCCTAGCAAAGCCGCGCCGGGCCAGCTCGCGTTTGTCGAGATCCAGCGGGCGTTGCACCTGTGTGGCCTGCTCCCCGCGCGCCGGTTTTACCTTTTCGGCACGCCGATCGCGCATTCCATGTCCCCGACGCTGCACAGTACTGCGTTCGAGACGCTCGGATTCCCGCATACGTACAGCCTGTTCGAGACGCCGACGGTCAACGACGACGTTCGGCGGGTGATCCGGGAGGAAGGGTTCGGTGGGGCGAGCGTGACGATTCCGTTCAAGTTGGACGTTATGCCGTTGTTGGACGGGTTGTCGGACGCGGCGAAGGCGATCGGGGCGGTGAATACGATCGTGCCGAGGGATGGGACGCTCTACGGGGAGAATACGGATTATCTTGGGATCGTGGCAGCTATCAAGGGGCGTGCGTCTGGAGCGGGAGCGGGCGTGGGGGAGGCGGCGTTGGTGATCGGGGCGGGAGGTACTGCGCGTGCGGCGGTGTATGCGCTCAAGACGTTGGGCGTGCGAGAGGTGTATGTGTTTAACCGGACGAAAGACAAGGCCGAGACGATCGCCGCGGCGTTTGATGATTGGGGAGAGGGACTGGGACTGGGCAAGACGCGGGTGCGTGCGATCGAGGCGTTGGGTGTATGGCCCAGCACACCTCCGCGTGTGATCGTCTCTACCGTTCCTGCCGACGCCACGACGACTGGCACCTCGACGAGCGCGATGCACCTCCCCACGACGCTCTTTGGCTTGCCGACCGGCATCGTGGTCGACATGGCGTATAAGCCTGCGGAGACGCCGCTACTTCGACTCGCTGCGGAGACGGGAACGGGATGGGCGAGGGTGAGGGGGGTCGAGGTGTTGCTCCAGCAGGGGTACGTGCAGTTTGAGATGTGGACGGGGACGGCGTGTCCGAGGGACAGGGTGAGAGAGAGGGTGTTGGCGCGATACGACGTTGCGTGAAAGCCGTGGGGGGGGTAGTATATAGATGCGTATGTGGAAAAGGTTTGTTTGTCTGTTCCGTGAAGACATGTTTGCAGGTTTTCGATGTGGTCGGGAGATCCCCCCATCAGTCCTGCATTTGCTATACAACACCATCTTATGAATACGGAATGTACATGATTCGGTACAAGATCTATTAGATATCCACGTCTGCCCACAAAGTCGATCTTCCCGTCCCTGTCCTCATCACCCCTCCAATCGCTATATCCCCAGACCGTCGACGTTCAATCAAGGAGCAGCTATATGTTCTTCGATCACGCCAGAACCCTCCGGCCTCTTGACGGTCACACTTCCGTCCTGTTGAGCGGCGACCCATCAATGTGCATGAAATTTTTTCAGAAAACGAGAATGAAAACAGTACCTGATTACCAAAGTAGGCCGCTCGCGCAATGCCACAGAATAGACCGACCTCCACGACGCCCGTCAGCAACTTTATCTTAGCCAACAGCTGCTCCGATGAACGGAGAAGAGAACGTATTATTATTATCCTCAGAGAGTTGGACGTAGAGAATGAATCTGAACGCACCAAGAGAGGATGCTTTATCAAGTCCTTCGAAAACGGCGCGTCGATGATAAAATTACCATTGTCAGAGACGACAGGTCCCGCCTTTGCTTTCGCCATGCGGAGTGACGCGTTGGGTGAGCCGAGCATTTTACGCAGGTCCTGCAAGACCTTGGCATACGCGAACGGGACGACCTCGATCGGTACGCCTTGGGTGAACTAGTTGATCGGCGAGTAGAATAGATAATGTTTCATTTCGGGAGAAAGAAATCCAAGGAGTGCAGGACGTACGTTCTTACCGAGATACTCGCTGTTTTTTCTATAGTCGGCCACGACGACGAACCTCCAACGAAGATGAGCCGGACCAGAAAAAAACCAGCACACGTGACAAACACACGTTTGTGCAGCCTCTGCGAGCACTTTTTCTCGCAAATGACATGCTCCTCCACCCTTGATACAGTTAAGCAGAGGGTCAACCCTACACAGGCAATGCCTGATGCGTAAGCCTGCGATAAGAGGCAACGGAGGCAACGGACTCGTCGGCACCGTCAATGGTCACATCGATCGTCAGGAATTGGTCCACGTCGCCGAGGTTAAGGTGGGACGAAACGATGAGTTCCTTTGACTGAAACCCAGTAGGGATGAAGATGCGATCCTTGTTCAGTTCAGCTCCTTGCTGTACGATACGCTCGACGACATATGGCACGGTAGAACCTGGAGATGGCGGCAAAGTGAGTGCGTGGCGAGGTGGCGAGGAAGGTCCATACCTGAACCTATCCCGATGATCTCAGGGGGGCGTGAGTATCGCTCGGATGGTCGTGGCAAGAATCGCACCGCGGTACCTTGTGGCGGGGGAGGATATGCTTATCCACCGCAGTGTAGGCAGCGAGCCGTTTGGATTGCTCAACAGCTGACAGTTCAGACATGGGGGCTGGGAACAGATCACGACTCGGAATCTGGTGCTTGGCGACTGAAGGGCTTACTGGGAGGTATGGATTCAGATGCAAACGGAATAGACGCTGGTCGAGGGGCAGTGGGTTTCCTTCAAGGAAAGAGTCGTATTTCAAGTTCCGGAATAGTGGCAATAGGGAGTTGTATTAGTAGCAACTCACTTTCGAAATTTCGTGGCAGATCGACTTACGGAACTTGACCAAGGTGTCGCAAGTGCGTCCTGTGAGCGGCGAAAGGACGATGGGAGGTGAAAGGAGAAGAAGAGACTCGATGTCGAGCAAATGCCCACAGCATCGGTGATTGTGGGTCCTCCAAGTCCAGTACTAGCACACTGTTTGCGCAATCCCACATTCGGGGGGTCACTGGGTTCACGGAAACGCTGCGAAACTCTTTGGCATTTCTCATCATCCCGGGAACTCCAGCAATCACCTTCGCACTCGACTAAGCACTGGTGCAGGCAGACCAAAGAGTCGAAGAAAGATAGTTCCATTGACCAAGCACCGAAGAACACGACTCGGAGACTCAGTCAGGGTACAAGAACATGAGAGCTATAAAAGGTGCGCACACCTCCGAATCTCACTCATATATGAAGTAAACTACCGGAGGGCTCAAGGTATCCTTCTTACATGGTGAGCATCGACGACGCGATGAGCGGCCTGGAATGGATCCTTGATCGTCCCTTACGACGTCAGCGACTCTGCGGTGAAACAAATACTTCACTCAATGAATGAGAAAGATCCCTTTATAATAGAGGATCTGGACGAGTACCACCTGATCATCAAGGCAGACGAGGAGTATAGAGTACGGAGGGAATTGGAGGCCGAGGTACGCACACCCCCTTCTTCGAAGAGGTATCCGTTTCCTGGAAGGCTTGTTCATCCTATTTAGCTGGAAAAGAATACGTACAGCCTGGAGGCCAGTCAATGACCACCTCTATCGCATCGAGGACAGATGCTACCCATCGTCCAAAGAATGGTTGACTGTCCCGCTCGAAGTTCAAAAGGGATGTGTCCACACTGTGAAGCTGCTTTGGCCCTGGGATGTTATTTTTCTCCCAAATTTACTGTTTAGTTCTTTTGGAACACTCTTGAACGTAATGCATCCTTGATACAGGCTCGCAGCGATGAAACAATGCAAAACTAAGTAACAGACGTTGGGCAGGGCTCGCGGATTACCGATATATGATCCGCACACGACAAGGTATTGAGTCGGCAACACTGCCCTCTCCGTATCCAGACGACTCAGATGAGGTGACATCTTTGACAGGGAAGTCGATGACATATTCCAGAACCTCTTAATCGCCCCCCATTGCCTACGTGCGTATAGTCGCGCGCGCTGTGGCTCGTCGCCTCTCTTGGACGGTCGTTTGGTGCACTTTTATTCATGCTGGCCCACCAGCGAGTCTATGTGCGGTGGAGTGCACAGACGCATCATGGAATGTGCAAATGGGCCCTGGCGCCGGCAACATACGCGACTTCGTGTCATGTTTAAGTTGGACGACACCTGTCGTCCCAAACATGTAGCGAACACGTGAGAACTAAACTCTCCGCGTCGGGGGCCGGTTGAAGGTTGACGGCTGTGTTCCCGCGCTCATCAAGCAGTTTTACATAGATGTGTGCTTGACACGCGGTCAGGGTTGACCACCCTTATGAATCTCGACGCAGCTCGTTATCCAGCCATTATAATACCCCACCCCCCTGTCGCACGGATATTCGCAACCCATTGGATGGACAATGGGCAATCCTGTGACAGAGTCGTTGAGTATGACTTCGCTTTAATTAGTCCTGGTGCTCTGCTCAGTCCATGTAGTCACTAGCAGCGTTCTCGCTAGCCTCGCGCTGCCTTCTTTCATTCTCCGGCTGTGGATTCGCATCAAAATACAGCGAGTGGGTTGGGATGATATGTGGGCCACTCTCGCACTTGGTTTTGGGACGATGAATATTGTATGTGGTTGGATCTACGTGATTCAATCCGGTGAGCATCCAGTTTTGCTTGGTGTGATCGCAAAATTAAAATGGACGTCGTGCTTACAGGTAGTGAATCTCCAATGATCTCAATGTGGATACACATGTTTACATTCACATGTCTCATGTGGTGCGTTCCTCCCAGACTGGCGTGTCGGTATGGCTAAATCAAGAGCCCGCAGGTCGGTTCGTATCAGCATAATTTTCTCAATTATTCGAATCATACCTGCCAGAGAACGTCTCCATATATATGGACTCACGATCGTTGTTTTCTTTCTCCTCGTTTGTTTCGGATTTTTGGCGCAGGAAGCGATCGAGTGCACCCATGCGTACCGCACCTTCCAAGCAAGCGATTCCACCGGGTCCTATTTTCTTTGCTCTCTACCCCGTTCCTCAAAGATCTCCGAGTTGGCAGGTGGATTCGTTTCATCTATCCACACACTATCGTACTCAGCCTGATTTCGCAGTGGGCTGCATTGCCGACACGATCTCTGTTGCCTTTCCTATATACGTGCTTCGTACAGTGCACCCACCGTCATGGGTGCATCGACTTCTCTGCATACTATTCTCATCCAGCCTAGCGGTGTCAATAGCGTGCTCCATCCGGGCGGTATGCCAACTCGTTCCAGGGCTAACAAGTTGGTCCGTCGTCATCACCAATTTACAGGTACTGTACTCGGATCCCTTCTTCCTTCATGCTGACAGGACTGAAAAAAATACGTATGGTCGACGTTCACCAGATCGCCATATGCTTGATAAGTTGCAATCTACTCGTCATCGCGACATACCTCTATCGCGTCCTAGGGTACCAGGGTCACGATTCGATTAGCGATACGACCGAGCAGGACTCGGCCGTCGAAAAGTATGACCATTCCAGATCCTCGTCTATGCCCCAACAGACGACTCTGACGACTATCGAACACCTATTCTCGATGGAGAGCGGAGATAGCGTGTCGGTTCCGAGTGATGAATTTGTACCTAAACCGACAGTGAGCGATGCAGACTCTAGCTGTTGATCCACAAGGCCTTGTTTCCTGTATACCTCTCATCTCGTCTTGCTGTGTCTGGACTCTAGACGACCACGGTGTTCTCAGCTATCGTATCATATATACGGACAACTCTCGTGCTATAGTAGTAGGATTACTAGTATATAAATTGCGGTCACGACAGTAATGCGCGTAGATCGCACTTGCACGCAGACCAAGATCGTCTTCTTATCATAACTTCCCATGGGCTGAGCTCGACGTCAAGCATCCACCATGCAAGTCACCCTGGAACAAGTGCACGAGATCATGAACAGCATCGACGATAACCAAAACGCCCACCTTGCTTCATTTTCAGAGATCAAGAGCACCAGCTACAGTTACACAGCGTCTCGGAAATCATACCACGTCGCTCTGTCCGATTCTGACAGATCTTATCTCTTGTTGGTTTCTCCACTCGCTCCGAGCCATCCACAACCAAGGACTGCGAGACTCACACTCCCCGCCCTTTCCATCCTCCTCACCAAGATTCTCGACAACACCGCAGTGCCGGTCCCACGGCCCTTGGCACACGACGTGTCGGGCGGCGATGGAAAATGGCACTTTGGCTGGTTATTGCTTCGCGTCCCCACTTCGTCTCAGACTCACCCGCCGCCAATGTCGCTGGCATCCGTTCGCGACAAACTCTCGCCTAGACAACTTGCTCGGGTCGAACTGAGACTAGGTACATACCTCTGCGCGCTCCATGGAATCACAAACGATTGGTTTGGCATACCGATGGACAAACCTACACCGGAGTCTCCATCTGTACCCTCGTTCACTACCTTATTCGCTGCGAGCCAAACCGGCGAAGGAGATGGGGAAGACATGACACCGTACAGCTGGCAAGACACTTTCGTTTTGCGATTGGAGGAACTCCTCGAACATGTATGCGGCGACGCGGAGGCTCGCAAAATTGCACCATCCGACTACAGGGTAGACCTGGACATTGATGTCGATGAACTGCGACGCCCCCTTTCTCGCGCGATCGGGTCGTTCCTCTTCGATGATGTGGAGATGCCAAGGCTCATATGGCTGACGGGAAATGAAGAGGATGTTTTCGTATCCCTGACTCAGAGGAAAGGAAGTGATGGTACAGCATCCGAGGAAGACACAGAAGCGGAAATCGCACATATACTCCCGACGTTCGGGTGTGCGCTCTGGGGGGATCCACTGATGGAGGCGTTGTTTTTGCCACCGGGGCCAACTACAGCAATAAATGAAGGGTACTTTGGTGGTGATGAAGATGGTACGCTGATTGTGTTTCCGCGACACAAGACAAAGAGGATGTGGTATACCGTATACCTAGCTTTGGTGGTTTTGGCTGAGGAGATGTCGCAAGGTGAAAAGGGGGAAATGACACAGGCGTCCGACAGGGAAACAGTACGATGGGCCAAGAGCGTCTTGCCCAAATGTGTGGAGATCCTGAAGAACGCGCCATGTTACTAGAGTGTTGATTTATGATATATTCAGTACCATACCATTCAAGGAACTTTAGCTGTGACTTTCAACAGATGCCATCTCGACGTCCGCAGGGTCCGCAGGGGTGGCCACGGGTGTTTGACCATCGTCGCCTGTGAGCTCGCCCTCTACGACTTCCTCCTCGTCACTACTCTGTCCCTCAACGTCTGCGATCTCAAGAACATTTTGGTTTTCCACATGCACGTTTTGCTGGCGCGCACGCGGATCCCACTCGAGTTCTTCCGGCTCTGGCTCTTCGACTTCGACACGTTGTTTCCAGTCAAACTTGTCTTTTAGCATGAGTACAGCACGGACCGCACGCTCGACGCGGTGATCGTGCGCATCTCGTATTTCCGCGCATTCACGAAGGACATCTTCGTATGTTACTCTCTGTCTTGAGCCCGTTCCAAAACCGGATATGGGTTGATTATTCTGGCCCTCCAAAGTGTTGGTCGCGATCGCCCCGCGGGTGAACATACATTCAGCGAGACGACGAACGGTTGCGTTTTCCATGCGAAGCACATCTGTCGTCTGTTGGTTGCGCAGGAGCGGTATGAGGTCGTTGTCGAGCTGGTGATCCGTCAAGGCAACGCTTGGGTGGAGGGCAATGTTCTCATATGGACTCTTTGTGGGTGGCTGGGACTGCTGAGTGTGCGTCGCAGACGGTGGTGAGCTGAGGGAGGAGTAGAAGCTGTGGGTCTGTGAGAGTATGACGTTGTACTTGGACAAGATGTCGGGCCATGCAGGCATCGCCTGAAGTCCGCCAGCATCGATGGTGCGCTGCAGCGCCTGGATGGACTCGATGATCTGGTTCGCTTTAAAACGGAGCGACTCGAGTTGAGCGACGGGAAGCGCGTTTGGGGTGAAGTCGAGCTGTGGTGGATTCGGCGTCGCCATCGTCGCGCACGACGAGCAGGGGACGCGCGAGTCACGGGTCGCGTGACAGCCGTCATGAAGGTGTGACATTGACTTTTGCGACCCCTCAACACGGTCGTCGCATCTTGTCCAGAATGGTCTTGTCGCTCTTTGCTACACGCGGCGCGATTGTCTCCGTCGCTGCCCGCACTGCTCATCCAGCGACGCTCACGCGTCGCACCCTCTTCGCGACCCCTCAGTTCAACTCTCCGCCAGCCGAAGCATCCCAGAAGACAGCGAAGAAGACCACGCGCAAGACTGCCGAAAAGAAGGCTATCAATGTTACACTCGCAGCTCCCGCCAAGAGAGGCAGACCACCAAAAAAACCAGCCGAGCATGAGGAGAAGCAACCAAAACAGGAGAAACAGAGAGGTACGCATGCGTTTGCGTCACGTTTGGCTGGAGCTCATCGTCTTCATAGTCCGCATACCAAACCATCTCAAGCCTCCCAAGCGTGCACCCGGCCCCTACTTCCTTTTTTATGCCTCTCTCGTCAAATCTCACCCCCAGGCGAACACAGTGGAGGAGTTCCGAGAGCTTTGCAAGCGTGCTGGTGAAATTTGGAGGGGCTACTCCATGTCTGAGAAGCAAGTATGTAAAGCCTGCCGGTGCAGTGTCCTTGCAATTCAATCACCCCCCCTCTTGTCGCTTCTGTAGCCATTCTACGACGAGAATGAAGCCAGGAAGGTACAAGCCAAGGAAGAGAGAGATGAATTTTTCCGCAACACTTCCCTATCTGACCTGAAACGACTCAACGCAATCCGTAAAGCCCAGGGAAAAACCAAGTTCCATTCGACAAGGAAGCCTTCGATTCCTGTAACCCCGTTTATCCTGTGTGTTCTCGTCTTCCAATCGTTGTCAAGGCTTCTCTCAACCCGTATTTCCCTAGATTTTCGAACGAGTTCCGCAACAGCCCAGAGGGACATGCTATCATCAACGAGACATCCCCAGAGAAAAGGTATATAGTTCGGGCCGTAGTCGCAGCTGGAGCTCGTTGGAGGTCCATGTCCCCGGAGGAAAAGGCCGTAAGTTGCATTTTCGTGCCATGCAGTACATCAATCTGATGAAATGTGTAGCCTTACTTCGAGAGGTTCAAGAAAGCGAAGGAAGAGATGAAAGCCGAGCACGCTGATTCATAATTCTAGCACACAAGCTACGCATATCTCCAGACGTTGGATGTATGCGGCCTCGTTCACTTCTTTTACCCTGCCTGTGGTATTTCTACGATACTTCTGATGCACTGCATTATCACAGCGGTCGCAGTGACACATCGATGTCATTTCATAGTGTTTCTAGGACGCCCGCCCAAACGCAATGTATACCATCATCGATAAACGACCGCAAGTATTAAGATGTCGTGCGTCGACATCGTTTTTGGGTGCGAGGTCCTTCCAGGTTGTGAGCACACGGACAGAAAGTTCTGTTTTCCTGCATTCATAATTTCCATTCAATTGAGTTGGATTACTAACTACACGGCATTCGTCTTCACTCACCATATGAGCCAACATCTTCGTTTAAAAAATGACCTTCAAGCACTAGATCCAATGATCGTTCTTGCGTGTTTCCTACCTGTAGTTTTTTTGGAAAAAGTTTTACAGTAAAGCTACAAATGCAAACAGCTTCTGGTAGGAACCACTGTCTCCTTACTTATCTTGGTCTGCTCGGGGGAGACTGATGAAAACTAATAGCCATACACTCAAGTTGAGAAGCACGGTGGAAATCTGAGTCTATTGTCAATTTAGTAAGACTCGAATTCCTAATCCAAATATGCTAATAATTGATGCTCCAGTTATGTATGAGGTACGGGTAGTAAGTCATCGGGATAATTTGCACAGAGGGATAGCGTCAGGTGTCCCATGGACCCTCTTGACCCCTACAACGATCTCCTTACCTGTTAGCGATGCCTCTATTTTTTAAAAGAAAAAACTGCCGTAAATGATGATCGGAACGACCGAAGCCAGTGAAACAAGGACAAGCTGATTGTACGTAGTCTTGGATGATGACACACTTCCGCAGCTCTGAAACTTTGCAGTGACCTCTTGTCGCCAAGCTAGGGTATCCACGTCACAGTCATGTTGGCAATGCGCAACATCCGATTCGGTACGTGTACTAGGATATACAATTCTCCCGTTCCGAAGGCCGGGACCTTGAAGAAATCTGCGGCGAGCAACTCAGTCAGTGATTCTCAAAGCTGATTTCGCGCAATGCGTATTCCCGCTACTAGATAATGTGCAAACACTCTACGTAACTCAACGCGGTGGCGATCTTTAAAGGACAGAGAGGACCAGACAAGAGTAGGTTCCCATGATAAATATGATAAGCCCAGTCATATGACGGCAACCAATGACCAATCGGTGGATACGTCCCCGAAGGAAGATAATATTAGCTGACAAGTTAGCCAAAAGAACATCCATCTGTAGGTCAACGAACCCGCAGGCCACAGGGTCATTCTTGATACATTAACGTGTCATTTTTCCAATATTGCACGACATACGGCTAAAATCGTATATAACAGAAGTGCACTTGATGTCTGAGGGCATCACGCGCTTTTTTCACTTGAAGATGTCTGCCCAACCTCGGACCATTTTCTTCCTAGGAGCCACTGGTTACCTTGGCTCTCAGTTTTTAATACTGCTGAACGAGAAGCTTCCCCACCTCAATGTCGTCGCCCTTCTCCGTAATGCCACCCCAGAGCGAAAGGAAGAGGTTCAGAACGTGTACTCGAATATCAGCTTCGTCGAAGGTAGTCTCGACGACGATGCTATCATCCAAGCACAAGTTGCGAAAGTTGACATAGTCATCAACTGTGCCAGCTCGGATCACCCTGCGAGCATCAAGTGTACGTTCACTGTCTTGAAGCTGATCGGGATAGTTGGTTGACTGCCAACTAGCGACCCTTGCCGGACTCGAGACGAACTCGAAAAAGAACCCGGGAAAGCCTCCCCTCTATATCCACGTGTCTGGTTGTGGTATCGTCAGCGATAATGCGAGAGGTGAACCTGTCGACCATGTCAAGGAATGGTCGGACATGGGTTTGGATTTGAAACGGTGAGTATTCGAGCGATCGTTACCCTTGATACCAATCCTCTGCGTCTCAGATGTGATTCGGCAAATACCCACCTCGATTCCGATATACCTGTGAGTCGCTTTACACAATATCAAGGTGACACACGTTGATTTTGGAAGGACAGATCGTAGAAGCGGGATCACGTACTGAAAATCCAGTTCGCACGATCATCTATTTCCCAGCTCAGGTATGTATGACCTCCAAAGTTCCTCATGGTTGCGGATTTTGATAGACACCGTCTTGTAGATCTATGGCGTTGGTCAAGGTAAGCACATGCCAGGGTTCACGACAACGGACGAAAGTGGAAATGAATGGTTTTTGGAAGGTGTCCAGAAAACGACGCTGTGGCTCCGCATCTTCCTTGGCATGATGAAGAACGTGGGCTATGCCGGTACTTGGGGCCCTGGTGCCAATGCGATGAATAACATTCATGTCAGAGACTGCGCAATGGGTCTGTTCTTCGTCTTACAGGCGGCTCTGGAGGGTAGAGCCGACGAAGGCCTCGAGGGTCTCTGTAAGAGGAATTGATTTTTGTGTCGACCACCCACACTGACGTCTGTGATCCTCAAGACTTTGCGGCAAGTATGGAGCCTAGAATCACATACCACGAATGGACGAAAGTCATGGGCGACGTGAGTGCTTCCAGTGGGTGGATTGCTTACTTGACTCATTCTCTCGAACAGTATCTGTTCAGCAAGGGTATGATCAAGCAAGGTAGTAGCCGCCCGCTGCCCGCTGATGTCGTTGATCCTCTCGGCAACTGTAAGTCATGGCAGTTTCACCAGGGGCTGTACTTGTTCATCTAGGCGTCGCCAGATGGCTGGTCATTACTTGGTGGAAACCAATTCGTGAAGCCTGAACGTCTTTACAAACTGGGTTGGGAACCAACCGAGACCAAGAAGTTGTCTCTCTTGGAGAGTTTCCCCGAGACTCTCGAGCAGGCCCTCAAAGAGTAACTGCAGTAGTCACTGGTTGGTTTAATGCATCAAATCTTTCAGAATGTATTCCATGCCGTTTCGTCTGTAGCAGATGTATATACAGGACGAACATGAAACTTGGGCTCCCGAGGTGAAAGGACATATCATACAGTATTGTTTTCGTTTGTAGACCGCCGTCGATTACAATGTTGGTAATGGTAGCTAGCGGTTAGCCGATCATAGAACGAATGTAGCGCGAGTGTACAAGTCAACTTCTAGTTCTTGAAGGTTCTTCCTGGAATGTTACATTGGGCGAGGGCGTGAGGTCGGGTGTCTTTGGGATTGTGGCACTGATAACGAGCCGTTGGCTTGGTGGCACGATATGTTCCGCCGTTTCCACGCCTCCTGCGAGGATTCCCACGCGCATCATTGATAAGAGCTAAATGTTTTGACATCCATGATACACGTGGCAGACGGAAACATGATCAGAGACTGAAACGTTTGATCAGGCAACAACGTACGTTGTGAGCAGCGTGAGAATGGGAGTATATTCCTCCGAAAAATGCGGCCGTCATGTCCTTGCCGGAGGTCTGACTCAAGAGGGCTTGGCCTCCCGGATGATGGTCTAGGAACAAGGATGCATCATGGATGAAACCTGACACCAACAACAATGTACGTGATTTCGACTCTTCCTGGACTGCGACATCCAGTCAGCATGCGAAAGGGAAGGGAGACCTGGACATACACGATTCCCACGTCACCACAGGAAGCTCGTCGGGTGGGATAGGCCAAGCAATTGAATCTTGGACATCCTTGAGAGCCTTGAGCTTCATCGTGAGGGCGCTCTTTTCGATCTCGTTGCTAGGGAATACCCGAAGATGAGAAGCAAACCCGAGGAAATGGCATATGGCGATGAACCACTTGGTCGGGTCATACTGCCACCAGCGAAACGCGTTTCTAGAGACCGAAAGTCGCGTTGATAAATTGTAGACAAGGGAAGATGTAACCTCTTACCGATAATCCATGGGGAACTGATGGTGAAAGTTGTGGTATCCTTCGCCCATCGTGAGGATTGCAGAGATGAGGTGGTCGCGAGGAGAATGTTTGTCATCGTAAGGTGTGTTTCCAAAGTAGTGCGCAATAGAATTGATGCAAAACGTGCTCTGCGATAGAAGTCAGAGCGATGATTCGTGTATGGGTGATGACATACATGATGGCAAGCGGTCATGCGGAGTGCCCCAACGAAGTAAAACCCACCTCGCCAATCCCCATAGAGCAAGCCGGGGATGCACATCGGGAGGATATAACCAACAATGGTCAAGATGACAAAGTACCAGCGATGCTGCCACTGCACGAGGGGATCGTTTTTCAGATCGGACGTATCCACGGGTCCTGGGCGGAGGTCGGTATCACAAACAACCCATCCGATGTGGGTCCATAGTAAGCCTCTCTCCGAATTATAAGGATCGAGGTCCGTATCGGTGTGTCGATGATGAGAGCGATGGCGACGGGCCCACCAGTAGCAAGATCCCTGGACTGCGCTTGCACCAGCGAGGATGAGGAATACTTGAAGAGGGTAAGAAGCTACGTAGGATCTATGCGACCAAAGACGATGATAACCTGTCAAAGAAGTCGTTATATTGACGTTGACTCGGCAGTCTCTTGCAGCTCACCAGCAGTGATACCTTTGACGTCGGGTCAGTGCTAACGAGTAAGCGCGAGAGCTTCCCAGGGCTTACCGAGCATAGAAAAGATATAATAAAGGGCAGTCCAAACGACCGTTTTCGTGAGAATTGGCACATGAAATAAGCCATAGAGGGACAGGGCAGGGGTGATCACCAGGACGGAGAGATTGAACCACCTGATGCCGGTGATGGGCGGAAAGCCCTTTGTGAGGTATTCGATGGCACGGACGCCGAGCATGGCTCCAGGTGGCTAGGACTGACAAGCAGGGGGTAAGAAGGACGGACGGCCGAGCCAGATTAGGTTGGCGGCTCGAGGTCGTCGGGTAGGGTGGGTAGGCATGGAGGGAGGGATTTATATATTATCCCGGTGGGATAAGCTTTTTGCACCTATGCGTGAAAATGACAACGCTTTCAGCCGGTAGCCACGGTTCAACTGACCAACCACGAACGTGAAGCCTCTGCCGGTCCATGATTCGGAACGGAGCGGAAAACAAGATTTTTTCGTAGCGGCCTTTAAATTGAACAAGTGAAAGCACTCAAATTTACCACAGTGAGCTGGCATGAGAAACCGATCTGTACTGACAGCTCAAAGGTTTGAAACAACTCGCCATGATTCAAACAACTAATTTTCTTCCGTTATCCTTTCTCGGATTCTTTATTAGATCCGGTCTGAATCATCCTGACCCGCTCCGGGCCTAACTTAAAGCGAAGGTGATAACCTTCGTCGGCCATCATCAATTCGACTCAAGTCGCGAAGAGAAGCACATCAAAAGCAGCTACCACAACTAGTTCTCTCCCAAATTAAAGGCGGTGACCGCTCACCGCCACTGTACGCGACAGAGTCCATGTACGTATATGAAACCTCGGGCCTTGACCTCGCAGGAATAATCACTTTCAACGGCGTGCATGTGTTTGCTCGGTAGCTGTTCTGCTCGTCCCTGATTCAGCTGTCAACCTTCTGAGCACAAAGGGAAATGGTTCCGCAGGCCATGCGTTCTGTCCTTAAACTTCGATCACCCACTGGCATCACGATAATAATCAGTTTGGAGTATTGCCATTATCATCCAGACATCATATAATGTGAAACGAGAGCGAGACGGGATATACACAACAGTGAAACAATTATTCAGCGTGGACGCGTTGGAAAGTTCCCCCAGGGTCACGAAGGTGCTGAGCGGATCAGTGAGGGCGAAGAGCCACTCCTAGAGTAATTGGGAGCCCGCGTAGTAGTCGGATCAGAAGCGTTCAAATCTACTGCAGTAGGGGATTGTGTACTTCTACCCATCAGTGTGGCGGTATCATCATCTTCCGAGGAACTCTCCGACTCTGATGGCATCGATGAACTCAGGTACATCCGGTCTACTTATGTAACAAGTTGCATACAACCAAGGATGAGATGAGCTGCAAAGAATTCGCAGGAGTCCAGTAATCGGTGATAGCTCATAAATTTAACATACCTCCAAGTTAGCAAGAATATGATATCGGAGGAATTCGTCATAAGCTACCTGAGCGATAGCACGAGCAATGAAATCAGGGACTAATCGCACTAGATGAGAATATCGACAAGATCATTGTAACGGTTTGACACCGTCACGAAATACCGCCGATTCAACTCTACTGTCAAAGTTTTCAAGGCACTGTCGCTAGGGACGTCAAGACCGTTTACTATAAAGTACCCTATGATATCCTGTAATACCCCAGTTCTCCTCAGATCGAATAGCATCTGCAAATCACCTTTTTCGGGACAGCTGCTACGTTGGTTACAGTCACTTACAGCAGCGTTACAGCATGACAGCATGACAGCATGACAGCCACACAGCCATACATTTAGGCACATGACGCATGACTAGTACAGGGATCACAGAGTCGCCCAGAGTCACCCAGAGCAGGGGGATAATGTTGCATTCGACCATACCAACTATGGCGGAATACCTTCACAAATAACGCATCACGAAAAAATGAGCCTGTCACACTGCTAAACTTGAAAGGCACCACAGTTTTTTATCTTTGTTGTTACAGTGTCTACTAGTAGTATATTGAAGTATCTACATAAATAGGTTTTGGAGGCACATATTTCCATATGAGCGTCCTGGAATCAATGCTGAGGTTATCTAAATCTGTCAAATCATAGATGAGGCTGTCATAGATACTATCAAAGATATAAGGTTTTCACCTTCAGATTTCATTTCCAGAACCTTATTCTTCATATGGTCTTTTACGATCAAACCTTAAACCTTCTTTTCAGTTCCCTGTTCATATTCGTTATTGAGGTTCTAGA